>JALDNG010001460.1:0-58301 GCA_024349245.1 Neodontobutis hainanensis
CTAAATCTGGTACAAAGCATATCTTTTCTTGTGAGATTAATGTATTTGTACATGGTGCCTGAGAAATAAAGAATTAAACTAAACTAAACATAGGTTTGAGTAAAAGCATCTGGACTTAGTTTTCAAGATGTTTCGTCTCAATTCCAAGAGACTTTTTCAATTCTGAGTTCAACTGTAAGAGCCAGTTCTTACCAGTTGAACTCAGAATTGAAAAAGTCTGTTTTAGGGTTTAGTTACTCTATTCTGCAGACCAAATCTGGTCCTTTGTGAAGTACTTCTGGTGCTAACATTAATAATTACTGTTGATACATTCAACAGGTGCATAAAAGAGTGACAGTCAAAGAAATCACAGTTGTTTTGATAAAGTTCTGCTGTTTTTAAGGAAACTCTTGAGACAAGGTTTGAATTATTGGAATTGATATAAAGAGGGTTTTAAGGCCTCAGCTAAAATAAATATGAATTTATTAGTGAACACCATATTAGAGGTGATGTTTTGGGGGATTTTAAGTTAATTTAGTAATATCCACTTATTCAATGCATCTAGACTTCTACAAAGGAAAAACAACCCAAATAAGTAAATCTAGTTAATAGTTATTAAATCCTGATTCACAATAATAGATTAAAGAGAGAAAACTCAGAACCAGAAACATATCCTTTCCTTGTGACCAACACCTGTAAGTCACAGCAGCGAGAGCAAAAGATCTGACTGAAGGACAACAGTTTAAATGAACAAGGTCAATATTTAATGTACTTTAATGATGGACTAATGTGAATCAGGATAATAAATTAGGTGCTACTCTTCTCAGAGAGTGGGAAAAAATACATTTTAACAAAGGTGGGGTGCCCCAGTGCCTGGTCCCGCCTCTAATCCAAGATCCCAGAGGTTGAGGCTGGGTTTGAACTCAGGAGCTCTGAGCTACAGAGGTCGATGTTGAGCAGGTTTCCGCACTAAGTTATGGTGCTCGTGGGGGAGCCTGGGACCAACAGGTCGTCTAAGGAGGAATGCGACGGCCCAGGTTAGAAAAGATGCAAGGATCAATGCCCAACAGAACTACAGTTTATTGGAAACAGAATCAGGACTGGAATGCTGGTGACACCAGACAGCACCAGGAATCCAAACAACCTACACTGAGCCATGTTCTCCAGTAGTACATACATAATACTCATAACATCATATGGACAACTGTAGCAGTGATACAGAGCTCAATACATGTGTCACTCCAGGACAATGAAGAGGACTTCCTGTGAATGAGAGCCATGTGGGGGAGGAGCTACTTCTCTTTTCTGAGTCACTCTTAATGTCATGGCTGATGTTATCAGAACTCAGTGTTGATGCTCCTTCTTTTCTTTTGATAGTTAAATATGCTGATGAGCGTCCTATTTTTACAGTTTTTTTTTTTTTAGAGAATTACAAGGCAGTCTGTCTTCTTAGAGGGAGTTCCAGGTACGACGGTCCAATTGAGGGCTGGCTTGTGGATTTCCTGTTTTGTTTCTTTTGGTCGACTCATCATCTAAAATTGTTATCTAGTTTCATAAAGTATAAGTAAGTAGGAGCCATGTCAATGTTGAGTTCTATGTATTGTATTGCTGTGAGAAACTTTAATATTGTACCTTATGCAATTATGTATCCCTTTGTACACGTGAGTGGAATCTCAATGATGGAATCTCAAATACTATATTGTGCTTGTTTTTGTATTATAACTTTATAACGTTTGAAAACAGAATTCAATCGTAACATGAATATCCTGAAGATTAGAGTGCCTTGTATAATAATAATACTGGATTGGATTTATATTGCGCTTTTTTCCCAAGGGACCCAAAGCGCTTTACAGGTCGTCCATTATTCATTCCCTCCACAGTCACACTGGAGGTGGTAAGCTACAACTGTAGCCACAGATGCCCTGGGGCAGACTGACAGAGACGTGGCAGCCATTCTGCGCCTACGGCCTCTCCAACCATCACCACATACATTCACTGAACATTCTTACACATTCATACGAGGCAAGGTGGGTTAACTGTCTTGCCTAAGGACACAACGACAGTATTTTGTGGGGAGAGTGGGAATCGAACCCACCACCTTCCGGTTGAAGGACGACCGCTCTACCACTGAGCAACTGCCGCCCCAGCGGGTGGATAATCTTGTATATTTTAATTAAATTTTAGATACTTGTAGAAAAATAGTATAAAAGAAAAGAAGGGAAGCTCAGGCGAAATAAAAAAGAGAGGATTGTTGGTAAGAAAAGTTTATATCAGTAATCTTTATCTTGACTGAGAGAAAAGAATGTGTCTCCAGGAAAACTAACTGCTGTTCGAACAGATGAAAACAACGGAAAATGACCACAAGGTAAGTAACTCTGGACCCCTTCCCTCTCTAATCTTTATCTTGTAGAAACAGGTCTTATGACCATAGGGGTAGGTCAGAGGTCACGTGAACAGGGACCACTTCTATGTCTCACCATATAGGATGACAGTTAATGTAAGCCAGATGTTTGTAGGAGGTATTTAAGGACTGTGCTTCTTATACTTCAGGTCAGTCAGTCTCTGAAGAGTGGCTGAACTCAGAGATCTGAATAAAACCTGATATGAACCAGATCCAACAGCCTGGCTAAATGTTTGGACTTTCTGCTTGATAACACAGAATTTCCCATCGAGTGCACAGCAGAGCAGCGAGAGAGTGCACGTGCAAACTGTCACGGGGATCAGGACTCGGCACAGTTGGCCGTGACCTCCGTGCCGGGCTCCCCGCCCCTACTGATTCGCAGAGAGAGACAGGTGTGCGGGAGCGCCGGCGAAGCAAGCCCAGCTGAGCCGAGTGAACAATCAAGAGGGAATAAGAAGCACCGCAGCCTGCTCCTCGACGCCAGATCGTAACATTGACTACAGTTAGTAATACGTCGCTCGTCAGAGTTTGGATTTATGTATGTACTTACCTGTTTCCTTTGTTCACCGCAGATCCTTCCCGTCCTACCTCCAGTCCGGTTCTCGCCTCCTCGATCATCCCTGAGCCTCGCCGGCCCTTCAGCTCGTCACGCTCCAGCTCAACCCGGTCCGGACACTGCTACCCCTCGTTATCCCGAAGAAACCGACAGTTATAAGTTGATCATTTAAATAAACTTGTTTTTGTGAACTGTACGTGTGTGCCTGCATTTGGGTTGTCCGACCAGAACATAACAGTACGATCTGGCCAGAATGAACCCAGCAGAGCCACACACCCTGCCACAGACGGTCGCGCTCAGACCGCGCTTCTGGAACAGCATGACGCTACTCTACAGGCTCTCATGGACCACATGAAGGAGTTTTCCGTAACCTATCGGGGCTGAGCGACAGGATGGCGGCCCTGAACACACCACCGGCTACTGGCGCTCCCACCCTCTCCGCGCCGACCACGGAGGCCCCACCTCCGGGTACAGAGAGGGTATGTACCACCGCCTGCACCGTATAGTGGAGATCTGGGGTCATGCAGGGCGTTTTTAACACAGTGCTCCCTAGTTTTTGAACAACAGTCACAGACTTATAAAAGTGAACGCGTTCAAGAATCGCCTTTTTAATAGGCTGTTTGAGGGGCAGGCATTAGACTGGGCCTCGGCTGTTTGGGAGAGACAGGAAGCTGTATGTTTCTCCTACGCTGCCTTCATCGCGGAGATGAGAATGATCTTTGATCATCCGGTTCGAGGAGAAGAGGCTACTAAAAGACTGTTTTCGATTCGACAGGGTAATCGCAGTGTGGCGGAATTCGCGATCGAGTTTCGATCACTAGCCGCGAGAGAGAGTGGAACGAGGAGGCTCTTCGTGGAGCATTTTTGAATGCCATTTCCGAGGAACTTAAGGACGAGATGGCGGCACGGGATCCACCAGAGAGCCTAAATGAACTCATAACGGGGTCATCAGGATTGATAACCGCCACGGGAGCGACAGAGGAGAAGGCCGACCTACAGGCATCACAGAGGTCAGCTACAAGCCCACGGCCGGGAATCACCGCGCCTCAAGGGGGTTTTTCCCAGCCCAACGAGAGAGAACCGCGGGGTGGCGGACGAGACTGAGGGAGGCCTAACCAGCGGTTATCCGGATCCACCGAGTAGGCCACTGCAACCAGCCGCACCTGAACCCATGCAAGTGGGCCGAACTCATCTGACTGAGGAGGAGAGACATCGCCGAGTCAGTACTGGGAGCTGCCTCTACTGCGGGAGGTTAGGACATTTCCGAGCTTCGTGTCCTCTCCGTCCGGGAAAAGGGGGGGCTCGGCAGTAATGGGAGAGGTACTGCTGAGCCAAGTCCATTCATCTCCCAAGCCTGTGAGAATGGAGGGAACGATTATTTTAACAGATCGGACCCGATCTTTTGAGGTTATGATTGATTCAGGAGCGGATGAAAGCCTTTTAGACCGGGGAGTGGCTAAGAGGTTGGGCATCCGGACTGTGCCGTTGGAGGTGCCGTTGGAAGTTAAGGCTTTGAACGGAGAGGTGCTGACCCAGATCAGAGAACAGACGATTCCCGTAACCTTCCTCCTGTCGGGTAATCATAAAGAAACTATTAGTTTTTACATTTTTGAGTGTGTGCACACTCCTATTGTATTGGGTCTACCTTGGCTAAGACAACATAACCCCCACATAGACTGGGCAACATACCAAGTGGTGTCATGGAGTAACTTTTGCCATTTATCTTGCCTGCAGTCTGCTTTGCCCCCTGTTTCCTCTAGATCCAACCCGGTACCTGAACCTACGGATCTGTCTTCGGTTCCGTCCATCTACCACGACCTGTCGGCGGTGTTTTGTAAGCATCAGGCTTTGTCGCTTCCACCTCACCGACCCTATGACTGCGCCATCGACCTCCTCCCAGGTGCTCCTCTCCCCCACAGCCGTCTCTACACCATCTCGAGACCAGAGAACGAGGCAATGGAAAAATACATCCAGGAGTCCTTGGCAGCCGGGATAATACAACCCTCGCCCTCTCCGGTAGGTGCGGGGTTTTTCTTTGTGGACAAGAAGGACAAATCATTGAGACCATGCATAGATTACCGGGGCTAAACAAGATCACCATAAAGAACAAATACCCACTCCCGTTGATCAGCTCTGTTTTCACTCCTCGGGGATCCAGGATTTTCACTAAACTAGACCTCCGTAACGCATACCATTTGGTACGTATTAGGGAGGGGATGAGTGGAAGACCGCTTTTAACACTCCTTTGGGCCATTTCGAGTATCTGGTGATGCCGTTCGACTCACGAATGCCCCTGCGGTTTTCCAGAACCTAGTTAACGATGTTTTACGGGACATGATTGGACGGGTTGTTTTTGTTTATTTGGATGAGATCTTGATTTTTCTAAAGACTTGGAGGAACACCAGAGGCATGTCCGGAGAGTACTACAGAGACTATTAGAGAATAAGCTGTTTGTGAAGGCCGAGAAATGTGAGTTCCACGCACCGTCCGTTACCTTCCTCGGCTACATTATCGGCGCAGGGACAGATCCAAATGGACCCGGAGAAGGTTACGGCGGTAAGGAGTGGCCGGTTCCGTCCAGCCGCAAGGAGGTTCAGCGATTTTTGGGTTTTGCTAATTTCTACAGGAGATTTATCCGGAACTTCAGTAGACTGGCAACGCCTTTGGCGGCTCTTACGTCCACTGCGCGACCTTTTGTCTGGACTCCGGAGGCAGAAGGAGCATTCAAGGACCTGAAGCAGCGGTTTACGTCGGCCCCTGTACTCATACAGCCAGATCCTGAACTGCAGTTTGTGGTGGAGGTCGACGCGAGACGGGAGTAGGAGCAGTTCTTTCCCAGCGCTCTTCCACTGACCAGAAGCTCCACCCCTGCGCCTACTACTCACGTAAGCTCTCGGCAGCAGAGCGGAACTACGATGTGGGGAACAGAGAGCTCCTGGCGGTCAAGTTGGCCTTAGAGGAGTGGCGTCATTGGCTGGAGGGGGCCATTCAACCGTTGTGGTCTGGTCCGACCATAAGAACCTGACCTACATACAGACAGCAAAGAGACTGAACTCGGCAGGCAAGGTGGGCATTGTTTTTGACCGTTTTAATTTTGTGCTTACTTATCGCCCAGGTTCCAGGAACATCAAACCAGATGCACTATCCAGAGTTTTTCCACGGAGCAGTCGGCGCCTGAGGAGGAGCACATCCTGCCCCAGTCGCGCATTCTGGCAACCCTCACCTGGGAAATAGAAGATCGAGTCCGGGTGGCTCAACGCGTCTGCACCCGATCCGGGACAGGGCCGGCTAACGCTATGTTTGTACCAGATCCGGTCAGGTCGGAGGTGTTACACTGGGCCCATGGGACCCGACTCACGTGCCATCCAGGGATGGGTCGCACCCTGGCTGTCCTACGCAGCAAATTTTGGTGGCCCACCATGGACAGAGACACTAAGGACTACATCGCAGCTTGTCCAGTTTGTTCCCAGAATAAGGCCCTCCATCGACCCCCAGCAGGACTGTTACAGCCACTACCTATTCCCAGCCGGCCGTGGTCTCATGTGGCTTTGGACTTTACGGGACTCCGCCATCGAACGGACATACGGTGGTGCTGACGATCGTTGATCGCTTCTCCAAAACAGCTCACTTTGTGCCGTTGACCAAGCTTCCATCCGCCAGGGAGACCGCTGATCTCCTGGTGAAGCATCTGTTCCGGCTACACGGGATTCCTCGGGACATTGTGTCAGACAGAGGTCCACAGTTCACCTCCCAGGTTTGGAAGGCATTTTGCACGGCGTTAGAGATCAAGGTTAGCCTCTCCTCTGGGTATCATCCACAGACAAGCGGACAGACGGAAAGGGCGAACCAACAGATGGAGGTGGCCCTGAGGTGCACCTCATCTGCCAATCCGGCAAGTTGGAGTGCTCAGCTGCCATGGGTAGAATATGCCCACAACACGTTGGTGAACACCTCCCTGGGTATGTCTCCCTTCCAATGCTGTTATGGTTACCAACCCCCTTTATTTTCTGACCAGGAACAAGAGCTGGCAGTTCCGTCCATTCAGGATCACTTGAGACGGTGCCATCAGGTCTGGAGAAGGGCCCGATCAGCTCTGGTGCGGGCCTCGGCTCAATCGCAAGTCCAAGCCAACCGACACCGCACCCCCGCCCCTAGATACTCTCGGGTCAGAAGGTCTGGCTGTCATCCAGGGACTTGCCGTTACGGGTGGAAGCTACAAAATTGGCACCACGGTTCATCGGCCCGTTCGAAATAGAGAAGGTCATCAACCCGGCGGCAGTTCGACTCAAGCTCCCTCGGTCCCTTAGGATTCACCCTACCTTCCACGTGTCCAGGATCAAGCCGGTCAGCTCCAGTCCATTGAGTTCCCCCCTGTCCCCGCCGCCGCCCAGGATGATTGGCGATCACCCAGCTTACACGGCACGGCGGATTATGGATGTACGGCGCCGGGTCGAGGCCTTCAGTTTTTAGTGGATTGGGAGGGTTATGGGCGGAGGAACGCTGTTGGGTGCCACGGAGAAACATTCTGGATCCATCCTGATCCGAGAATTTTTCACGCCATCCGGAGAACGGGATAGGCCGCCAGGTGGCGTCCATAGAGGGGGTACTGTCACGGGGATCAGGACTCGGCACAGTTGGCCGTGACCTCCGTGCCGGGCTCCCCGCCCCTACTGATTCGCAGAGAGGAGACAGGTGTGCGGGAGCGCCGGCGGCAAGCCCAGCTGAGCCGAGTGAACAATCAAGAGGGAATAAGAAGCACCGCAGCCTGCTCCTCGACGCCAGATCGTAACATTGACTACAGTTAGTAATACGCCTCGCGTTCGTAGAGTTTGGATTTATGTATGTACTTACCTGTTTCCTTTGTTCACCGCAGATCCTTCCCGTCCTACCTCCAGTCCGGTTCGCCGCCTCCTCGATCATCCCTGAGCCTCGCCGGTCCTTCAGCTCGCCACGCTCCAGCTCAACCCGGTCCGGACCCTGCTACCCCTCGTTATCCCCGAAGAAACCGACAGTTATAAGTTGATCATTTAAATAAACTTGTTTTTGTGAACTGTACGTGTGTGCCTGCATTTGGGTTGTCCGACCGGAACATAACACAAACTCATGAGCGAGCAGAGAACTGTCACATTATTACGTTATTTATTCACACATCGCTTTTAAAGTGTGTTAATATTTACATGTGGCAATTAAAATAAACTGCTTGTAGTCGTATTTTTTGCGACTCTCAAATTTTTACTTTATTTTTACACCATACGCCTCGAGTGCCTCCTTTCACTGTCTTTCACTCAAGGTGTCCCCATGTCCACTGGCCATCACTGCAGTTAAGTCTTTTTTAAACCCAGTTCTAAAGAAAAGTCAATCAAATGCCCCACATTCATATCATGCTCCATTGTTTTTAATGTTGACACATCCAATTGACCCGGAGTACAATATCTCAGAATATTATTGCAAACATAATTTCCAAGATTTTACAACTGTGTTTTTTAGATGTTTCTTTTTTACTTTACTGTTTTTAATCAATTTAATCAAATAAAACATGATTATTTCCATAAAAGGAACAGACTTTTGACAAACTCAAATAAATAAGAGAAACAGCAGCTGCAGTTCCAGCTGTGGCCACCATGAGGCGTGTGGCTCCAGTTTCTCTGCAGCTGCTCTTCTCAAAGCTCTGCCCATAGCAACAGATGAGTCATCAGCCGCTGGATTCTGATTGGCTCTCACTGGTTTCACAGGTTTTTGTTTCCTTCTTTCTCTTTGGATTTTTGGAAAAACCCTTTTGTTCTGCTTTTTAGTTTTTACATCTGCTCTTTTAGAAAAACAGTTACATTTTATTTCTACAAAATTTCACACACATTAACTTTTCATCCTTTAACAAAACCAGAAACACCAGCTGTGTCATTCCAGGGTCCACCACCAGGAGCCGCTCTGGACCTCCTCACGCTCAAGCCTCAAGGGACTTTCCTGGATCTGAACCTGAGTCCAGCTTGTCCTGGTCTGGTCCTGGGACAGGTCCCGGACAGATCCTGATTTGGTCCTGGTTGTGTCCTGGGACAGAGGTTAATAAACATATTCAATTTTATTAAATAATAAAAGCGTAGATTTAATAAACTTATTTTGTTCTGACCTGAAACAGGAAGTGGTTCTTGTCACTTCCTGTGGTCTGAGGTGAAGCCTGTGTCTGAGGCTTTAGTCAAAGGCTGTGTCCAAATTCAGTCCTCATTGAGACTGAGGATATGTGAGGAGGAGTTATGATGGCGGAGTGAGCGGCAGTGTTTTCTGCAGGCACCGTTATTAAAGACTTGAAATCGTCCTAAACACTTAATCTACGACAGAAGAAAAGAAAAAAAGAAAAATAAATCCCAACAATTTCACATAACTGCATAAATAACATCTCAGCCTTCTTTACCCTTACTCGTTTTTTCTTTTCTTGTTCTGCAACGTGAACGAGATGGCTAACACTAGCAAAGCGGCTAAAGTTCAACTGCTAATTGACCACGACTATAATCTGACGGCCCTACGCGAGGCATGTGAGGAAGAAGAAATAGAGAAAATGGAGGAAGAATATCGGAAAATGTCTCATGACCACACACCTTTGCCTAGCCCAAATCCCAAGAAAATGAAACCAAAGAATAAAGATGTGGGAAAACAACCGGGTGAGATAACAAATGAAACCATCTTAGATGCAATTCAAATTTTGATAAAGAGATTTGATGAAGAAGATGACAGAATGAAAGCTTTTGAAAGTCGAATGGAAGCTAATACACAAGCAGTGAGAAAAAATAGTGAAGAAATAAACAAAGTGAAGGAAGAAATGTTGCTGTTGAAAAAAGAAAATGCGTCACTGAAGCAGATATGTTTGGAGCAAGCCAGGTACAAGAGAAGGTGGGATCTTAGAATGATGGGCCTTCCTGAAAAAGACAAAGAGGATACAAGAGAAACTGTGATTGGCATCCTTACAAGAGTGATTCCGGTGTCAGTAGAGAAACTCCGTGAGTCAGTTGACACAGTACACCGCTTGGGAAAAAAGAACGATGCAGCTACCAACAAGATGCCCAGGCCTGTAATCATCCAGTTTGCCTTGAGAACTGTCCGTGATGAAGTATGGAGAAGATCAAGAGAGGCAAGAGTGTGCAGAGAGATGAACATTCAGTTCAAAGAAGACTTCTCAAAAGAAGATCGTGAGGCTCGTGCAAAGCTTTGGCCTAAGGTGCAAGAAGCAAGAAGAAACGGAAAAAAGGCCTCCCTAAGAGAAGGTTATGCTCTCATTGATGGACACAGAATTGACCCCTAAGTACTGTGTAGTAAGCAAATGCTCAGACACTTTCTACTTATACAGAGCAAAAAATTCAGCAACATGGTAAGATGTATTTAAGTTTTACAGAAAGAAACTCTCAGGCATTTTATTTAATTTAAACATATTTAGTATAAATCTTACCAGGTGAAAAGTTAAATGATTTAACTGCTAAAAGGGGTTAGAAAACTTCAATTATGAGTTGATGGTTTGATTTTTCTTCTATATTTGATATGATACTCAGGACAACATGTTCATTCCTGCCAAAAAAACAAAAAACAAAGTTAAGCGCATTTAGAACAACCATACTTTCTTTTATATCAGTTAATGTAAGGGGATTGAATAACATTACAAAGCGTAAAGCCATGTTTTTATTTTGTAAAGATCAGAAATCACAATGTATCTTTTTACAGGAGACTCATTCTGTTATGGACAATGAAAAATTTTGGAAAAATCAATGGGGGGATCAGGCCTTCTTTGCACATGGAACATCACATTCAGCAGGAGTCATGATAGTATTCAATAGATTTCAGGAACATAATGGATCATAAAAGATACTGAAGGCCATTGGTTAATGGTGGTTGTGGAGATAAATGACAAACGTTACATTTTGATATGCTTATGGCTTTAACAACCAAACAATCAATGTGAAGTTGTATAAAAATTAAACCAACTTATAATTGAATGGAAAACAACATTTGATTCAGATAAAGTGATATTGGGAGGAAACCATAATATAGCCCCTGATTCATGGTTAGACCGAATACCTCATAGGAATTCTCAACCTGTATATAGTGACACTATATTATCTTTATGTACAACAACATATATAATTGATTACTGGAGAACAATAAATCCAACATCAGTTGTGTTTACATGGTATAACTCTGCAGGAAACGTTCAATGTTCAAGATTAGATTACTGGCTGATTTCATGTGAATTATGTAGTGATGTTTCAGATTGTAAAATATCAGCCTCTCCGCTTACAGACCATTGCATGTGTTAGGATTTTGAAATAAGATACACTTTTTACAACTGTTTTATATGTTATTTGCACTCTCTGCATGATACACTGCACCTAGATTAGGACACTAAATACCTCATCTGTTTAAACCAGTCAGAACCAGTTGGTCACTCTGGCTGGACACATAGTGGTAAACTACTGATTCAAAGCAGGAAGTGCCCTCTCCTGTGAGAGGTGTGGCCAAAGGTTAGGACCCGAATGTATTGTGTTGACCAGCAGCACAACACGTGGGCTGACCTCATGTTAACCATGTGTTGTGACCCAGCGCTGGCTTGGACCTTTTTCTGAGTGGAATTAAATGGACAAACTTTACATTGGTTTTATAGTTTTATTGAACAAATATTAGTTCCAACACGAAAGAGCCGGGAGAAACTGGTTCTCGGAGTAACAACTTGGTGTTTCCGCCCGGTTGCGGTGTTGGAAAGGTAAAAATTTTATTCTTTAAGTGTTCTCTGCACGACGGACAAGTTTTTCCTTCACAGCCTGGCGGCCGCAAATAGAAGTAAGAACCTGCCTGTACGTTTATTTTAAAATTAGTAGTACACTCAGAAAAATGTATAAGATGTCTTAAATGTTTTGTGTTCTTACGACAATTGTTTGTCTTGGTTAAAAATTTGTATGTAGTTTAAGAGATTAAGAGATGAAGAGATATCTATAAAGAGAAAAGTAATCCGAAGGGTTTAATACTCCTTGAGAAAATGATCGATTCTCAGAAAGTGAGCCGGGTTATGGTTAGGCCAGCATATGTGTTGCATGGTTAAAGAAGTTATTTTAAAAATATCGTGAGATTAACATGGCGCACAATAGTTGGAAAACCCTTATAGATTAAAAGCATATAGCTAGGAAGTTTGAAAAACTAGACTAGCATGATGCTTGAAGGTTTTGGAAACTAAATTACGGGCTAGGCTAGCAACTAGAAAGCCTGTGTAGAATAGGAACGCATAGCCAGAAAGTCAGGAGTTACTAGGCTGGTATGACGTTCAAAGATTTGGAAAATAAATTACGTGTTAGGCTAGCATGAGGGTGCTTAGCACTCCATGGCTAGAAAACCCGTGTAAAGTAGTGGCGCATAGCTAGAAAGTCAGAGGTACTAGGCTAGCATAACGCCGAATATAGTTGTTTGTGATATTGTCGTAAAAACGTTGTGTTTTGTGTTGCGCAAAAGATTTACTAAAACCACTTGAAAACCCATAAAAAGTACAAAACTAATATTAGTTAGCATCTAAATCCCTCTGAAGGCCACATTCCAAGATGGCAGACGCGAACAAAGGAAAAGCCGAAGCACCGCCCCACCCAGTAGACAGCATGGTTTGGGTTGTACAAAACTTAAAAACACTAAAACAACTGATGTAAATTGTGAAACAAAATATTAATAAAATGAATGGTATAAATAATGGAAAAGGTTGTTATTGGTAGACCTGGGGATCCCCTACCAATAAAAGCCCAGTAACAATATTTTTAGAAATTATTAATTGTTGGATTAATAAATGCTTTAACCCTTCAAAGAATGACTAAATAAAGAAATGAATAAATAAATAAAAGACCAACTAAATAAATTATATAAATGAATGACTAAATAAATTAATGAATAAATATGGTAATGACTAAATAAATTAATGGATGAATGAATGAAGGACTAAATAAAATCATATTTGAGGATCTTAATCATATGACACTGAGATTTTTCAAAGAAACTTTTCAGACAGAACCTGAGTTGTATCTGGATGCAGATGAAGACAAAGCCATTTTGGAAGTGACGAAGTCTAACCTCTCCCCCAGCTCTCCCACAGGAGTCTGGGGGGAGAGCTCAATGTATGTTTAAGCTTACAGATGCTGAAAAAGAACTCAAGGAGGTTGAGACGCTCATGTCATTAAGACTCAACTGGACAGGTAAGACAGATGATAGAATGTTTATTTTCAGAAGGAGAGAGGAATGTGAAAAGTTGGATAAAGTTTGCAGCCAAAGCAAGGAAAGTGACATCCTAGTGCCAACAGACTCGGAGGAGGAGGGATCAAAGGCCTCAAGGCAATCCGGTCAACACACCTCCCCCTCTGGGCCACAAGATAAAGGTAAGAGAGATAAGGTCAATGCATGGTTGTCAGAGGCGGAGAAGCAGGGCACTAGTGTAGGGAGTAGGGGCAAGTAGAGAAGAGGGAGAAGAGTTTCAGAAACTTCTTGATATTATTAATTCCCATATTGAGAAAGAGAACCATCCCATTTACAAGGAAGGCAAGACATTACTTGTAATTGACGATTATAACCCTGCATGTGGTACAAAGAAAATGACAGAAATGTTCAGGCTTTAGATTTGGAACTATAAAATATGTAGCTTAAGGCCCTTAAAGTAAATTTAAAGACAAAGATGTCAAACAAGCCCCTTAAGTTGTTTTAGAAAAAGTAGTTCAGTTAATTAACCCCATTCCCGAGGAACATGAGATGCAGGCCTACCAGGGGTATTCTCAAGGCTCTTCTGTGGGCTATCAACAGCAATTTACAGGGCAATGGGGACGAGGCCGGGGCAGAGAATAAGGTTCTGTAAGATTTAATCACGGCCTTTGTCATATTTGTAGGAAACCCGGTCATTTTGCTCGAACATGTGTTTATAACACTACATCTATGCCATACTCCCAATATACACAGCCTCAACCAAATATGATGCAACCTACACCTTTTATACAACAGCTCTATTCTGCTCCTCAACATACAGTGCAATCAAACATACCTCAAGCACTGACGACGTCAGTTCCCTATGGCCAACCACAACAAAGGTGACAAATATCACGGGTGCATAATGCACAGTTCATATAAATCTCACTCAAAAAATATTTAGGTTGTGGTGGCACCCATACGTACGATATTTGTAAATATTATGTAAATACATGTACAGTTTGTAATGTTTACAATCCCAAACCAATTCTCAAGTTAGGAATGGGAGCCTTTCCCGTTCCCCCGTACACACATTGAGAAATTGTGAGTGACTTGGCAGACATGGGAGCAGAGCAACGTGTTCAGGGCTACAGGTATATCCTAGTGGTCACTTACAGATGCCCTGTCCATTGATGGCTCAGCTCAAGAGGGGTCTGAACCCTCACTTGAGCTCCAAGAGAAGAAAATAACAATATACATTGAACAATTACGCTTTGCTGTGAATTTTAATTCCTCTGCAGCAGGAAGTACTTTTTAAGGACGTTGAAGGACCACCACCACCTCAAATCTCTTTTGGAGATTGGGTCTACAGATATGTCTTTCAACGTTAATGGTCCAAACCCCGTTGGATTGGTCCATACAAAGTAGTAGAGTCTAAATCACACACCCTCAGGGTCTACACTAACGAGGACGAGTCTATGGTGAGTAATTATTGGCACAAATCACATTGCAGACTTGCGTCATTTCCACCAACAAACCTTGGCTAACGTTAGCGTCCTTAGTTGATCTTGTATCTCATGATTTACAGGACTAGATGCAAAAGATGCAAAATAATCAAAATTGATATATAAAGTTAGTTAAGACACCTGAAGGATTGTACAAGAATTAGAAACATTTCTATAGATTTAAATGTTAATAAATTGATTGATTAGACGTCTGGTGGTACTGTGGGGAAAGGACTCTATACAACTGATTAATCCCAATTGGTCAAAAGATGTGTTTTGTTGTCTCTTGTTACTGCTGTTCAAGTATTTCCAGGTGTGGATAACCTACTGACAGCAGACGCCCACACTCAGAAGAGGAACATCCCGGATGAGTATAAATTAGCTGATGAAATAACAGGATTAGAAAATATACCACTAATTAGAGCCATTTTCCCATTACACCAAATGAAAATATAAATCACATTAACCTAGTCCATTACAATAGTTACAATGTACAAAGACTGGCTACTTTTACTAGGGATGCTGTAGAAGCAGTCCATAAACAACGCTCCCAGACTTCTTTACTGGCTATAAAAATAGAATTGCCTTGGAAATGTTAACTGAAAGGTTTGTTCTATAATTGAAGATAATTAGTGTACAATATAGCTAATAATACTGACCCTGATGGCTCATTATCTAAAATAATTTAATACATAATTTACGGATTCTTGCGATCAAAATGAAGGTACCATCTGGTATTAATAACACAATTTCTGATTGTTTACTAAAATGTTTGGGAAAAGGAGCCAGTTAATGGACAGCACCTGAGTTACCTTCTTTGTGATTATGATATTCATATTTTGTGGATGTTGTTATACACCATTTTTAAGAAGGTGGTTAAATAGGACCCTAATAACCATGATTGAAGGAAATGTGCCTCCTCCTGCCTATCAAGCCGTGCAGGAGAAGGTACCACTGCTGGGGGATGATCTCGGTGCTCCCGCGCCCCTGGAAGAAGACGACAGCATATGATAGGATCCACGTGAAACACACTACTTATATGAATTTATAGGTTTTATACCATTGTGACTTTTTATATTAAATATTTACAGGGATTTTGTGAAGATTTAGGACAATTTTAATTTTACATTACACACATAGCACTGTTATATTATTTTTCATGTTGTATTTACACCACACCTGAACATCTACCGGAGATATGGCGACCTGGAGGGGGCAGGTCCACATGACTGCCAGAAGGAGATGGTTAAATTATATTATAGTCTTAGACACCTACACTCACGGAATGGTTTAGTTGTTTAGATTTTGGTTGTGAGATGGTAATTCAACCATCTCAACAGGGGGAGATTCAAAAACCGCTAAAGTTAGCATTTTAGTTTAGTGAGGTGTCCATTCAGACACCTCAACAGGGGGAATTTGTTAGGATTTTATAATAAGAAATACTTTTTATAACTGTTTTGTATGTTATTTGCACTCTCTGCATGATACACTACACCCTAGATTAGGACGCTAAAGACCTCATCTGTTTAAACCAGTTAGAACCAGTTGGTTACCCCTGGCTGGACACATAGTGGTAAACTACTGATTCAAAGCAGGAAGTGTCCCCTCATGTGAGAGGTGTGGCCAAAGGTTAGGACCTTTTGAGCATTGTGTTGACCAGCAGCACAACACGTGGGCTGACCTCATGTTAACCATGTGTTGTGACCCAGCGCTGGCTTGTACTTTTTCTGAGTGGAATTAAATGGACAAACTTTACATTGGTTTTATAGTTTTATTGAACAAATATTAGTTCCAACACTCGTACCGAAAGAGCCGGGAGAAACTGGCTCTCGGAGTAACAGACCTGTCTAATGTTGGTCTAAATTAATATTCTGTGATTATTTTATAGTTTGTGAAGATACCAGAGTTTGTGTTCATTTGAATTAATAAAACTACAGCAGCTTATTATCAAAGCTCACCTGATAAAGATCTTATTGGTAAAGGCTGGTCGGGTCTCCATGGTAACGTTCAGAGGAGGAGTTTGTGAAAGTCGGACATCTTGTTTCTAAAAGGCAGGCTGCTGACGACTAAAGGGACTTTCTTAACTAAAACCTGTCTGACTTTGTCTGAGTAGGGTGACTATAAGCCCCTGTCCAGTGTCCCATGTCCTGGAGGATATCTGCAAAACGACGGCACATTGGCAAAGTGGTTAGAATGTCTGCCTCACAGCAAGAAGGTTCTGGATTCGATTCCCATCCAGGGCAGGGCCTCTCTGTGTGGAGTTTGCATGTTCTCCCTGTGTCTGCGTAGGTTTCCTCCGGGTACTCCGGTTTGCCCCACCACCAAAGACATGTAGTCCCCCCAAACACACATGGGGCCAGGACTCTGCAAAAGAGATTTGTAATCTCAGTGGGATTATCCTGGATAAATAAAGGTTAAATTAAATATAGAAAATGAAAAACACTCAAATGTTCCAGTTTACCCTCCTCCGTCAATGCCTTAAACCCAAAGCAGTGCACTTTGCTTGTAACTCACTGTCAGACTGTCCGAGTGTCAATCACAGTGTTGCCGTGGTTACCAAGATCAGCAGTGTTCTGTCCGTAACTCAACACTGATCGGTCCATTATTGTGCTTAAACATGAGACTACTGACACGTCCAAAAAGAAAGCTGTCCCAGTTTTGAGCTTTGAAAATAAGACAAAAGTTTAACACATTTACCTCAGAATACGTCAAGGTCAAAGATATGATTATTCCAGACTTAACTGTTTTTACATCTTTCACATTAAACTTTCACATCCCCGAACCCGGTGGTGGACACCGGAAGTAAGGGAGGCCGTCAAGCTGAAGAAGGAGACCTATCGAGCCTGGTTGGCTTGTGGGACTCCTGAGGCAGCTGATAAGTACCGGCAGGCCAAGCGGGCTGCAGCACGGGTGGTTGTGGAGGCAAAAACTCGGGTCTGGGAGGAGTTTCGGTGAGGCCATGGAAAAAGACTATCGGTCGGCCTCGAAGAAATTCTGGCAAACCGTCCGGCGCCTCAGGAGGGGGAAGCAGTGCCCTGCCAACACTGTTTACAGTGGAGGTGGGAATCTGCTGACCTCAACTGAGGATATTGTTGGACGATGGAAGGAATACTTCGAGGATCTCCTCAACCCCACCGACACGTCTTCCACTGAGGAAGCAGAGGCCGAGGGCTCAGAGGTGGACTCGTCCGTCACTCAGGCTGAAGTCACTGAGGTAGTTGGGAAGCTCCTCGGTGGCAAGGCACCGGGGGTGGATGAGATACGCCCTGAGTACCTCAAGTCTCTGGATGTTGTGGGGCTGTCTTGGTTGACACGCCTCTGCAACATCGCGTGGCGTTTGGGGACAGTACCTCTGGACTGGCAGACCGGGGTGGTGGTCCTCTTTTTAAGAAGGGGGACCGGAGGGTGTGTTCCAACTACAGAGGGATCACACTCCTCAGCCTCCCCGGGAAAGTCTATGCCAGGTACTGGAGAGGAGAATGCGGCCGATAGTCGAACCTCAGATCCAGGAGGAACAATGCGGTTTTCGTCCCGGTCGTGGAACACTGGACCAGCTCTATACCCTCTCCAGGGGCTGGAGGGTTTATGGGAGTTTGCCCAACCAGTCCACATGTGCTTTGTGGATCTGGAGAAGGCATTCGACTGTGTCCCTCGTGGTGCCCTGTGGGGGGTGCTCTGGGAGTATGGGGTCCGGGGCCCTTTGCTAAGGGCTATCCGGTCCCTGTACGACCGAGCAGGAGCTTGGTTCATTACCGGCAGTAAGTCAGACCTGTTCCCGGTGCATGTTGGACTCGGCAGGGCTGCCCTTTGTCACCGGTCCTGTTCATTATCTTTATGGACAGGATTTCTAGGCGCAGCCAGGGGCCGGAGGAGTCTGGTTTGGGGACCACAGGATCTCTCTGCTTTTGCAGATGATGTTGTCCTGTTGGCTCCATCAAGCCAGGACCTTCAATGTTCACTGGGGCGGTTTGCAGCCGAGTGTGAAGCGGCTGGGATGAGGATCAGCACCTCCAAGTCTGAGACCATGGTTCTCAGTCGGAAAAGGTTGGCTTGCCGCCTTCAGGTTGGTGGAGAGCTCCTGCCTCAAGTGGAGGAGTTCAAGTATCTCGGGGTCTTGTTCACGAGTGAGGGAAGGAAGGAGCGTGAGATCGACAGACGGATCGGTGCAGCTTCTGCAGTGATGCAGTCGATGTACCGGTCTGTCGTGGTGAAGAAGGAGCTGAGCTGTAAGGCAAAGCTCTCGATTTACCAGTCGATCTACGTTCCTACTCTCACCTACGGTCATGAGCTTTGGGTCATGACCGAAAGAACAAGATCCCGGATACAGGCGGCCGAAATGAGCTTTCTCCGCAGAGTGGCGGGGCGCTCCCTTAGAGATAGGGTGAGGAGCTCCGTCACTCGGGAGGAGCTCAAAGTAGAGCCGCTGCTCCTTCACATCGAGAGGCATCTGTTTCGGATGCCTCCTGGACGCCGTCCTAGGGAGGTGTTCCGGGCATGTCCCACCGGGAGGAGACCTCGGGGAAGACCTAGGACACGCTGGAGGGACTATGTCTCTCGGCTGGCCTGGGAACGCCTCGGTATCCCCCCGGAAGAGCTGGAGGAAGTGTCTGGGGAGAGGGAAGTCTGGGCTTCTCTGCTTAGACTGCTGCCCCCGCGACCCGGCCCCGGATAAGAGGAAGAAGATGGATGGATGGACAGCTCCAGTAAAACCACAGACGTGTCACAGAAAGAACAGCTCAGAATATTCATGAAAAATACTATTTATGTGTTTAAAGGAACAGATTAATGAACAGTGTGTGTAAAAACTTAAGTTTATTTAAACTTGTTTAAGAGACTCATCAAATAAAGATGCCTCTATTTGTTTACAGTCTTGGTTTAGTCCTGGTTTAGTCCTGGTTTAGTCCTGGTTTAGTCCTTGTTTAGACCTGGTTTAAACCTGGGTTAGGTCTGGTTTAGACTAGGTTAGACCTGGTTTAGGCGTGGTTTAGTCCTAGTTTAGTCCTGGTTTAGACCTGGGTTAGACTTGTTTTAGACCTGGTTTAGACCTGGTTTAGTCCTGGTTTAGACCTGGTTTAGTCCTGGTCTAGACTAGGTTTAGTTTTAATCCTGTTCTACCCGGTAACAGTTGATTTTTGTCAGCGCTTGCCTCTGATTGGTCGACAGCAGTTAGACTCTGGGATTTTCCTCTTTAGTCAGGAGCCTTGTCAGATCCAGGTAAATCCGGTTCAGCAGCGTTCTTTCTCAGACACTGCTCAGTTTCATAAATGCAGCTCTATAACTCATTATCTACTCTTTATCAGCTCCGTCCTGACCCTGATCTTTGACCCTGACCCTTTGAGGTCTTTGAAAGGCTCTGTTGCTGTTTTTAATTTTTGTCAGTATTATATTTAAAAGAAAATGAAAATATTTCTGGGTTGGTCTGGATAAAGCCTCTTTAAGCTCAGAGCAGAGCTGATGGAGAACTCTGAGAACAGCACATGCTTCAGACGAGGGCCGCTCTCAGACACTGTTTGAGTTTGTCTGAGTGGATCCTGGTCAGCACAACTTTAAAGGGTAAAAGCAGGTCCTGAAAAAGGTCACGATGTCCTGACCTCTCACCTTTATTTTTAATATTTGAAACTCTGAAAAGACTTTACAAGGTTTAATCAGGGTTAGACCCAGTCCAGACCCAGACCAGCCCAGAGCCAGGACCAGAATCAGACCCAGACCAGACCAAAGCCTGGACCAGAGCCAGGACCAGACCCAGACCAGGACCAGAACCAGAACCAGGACCAGACCAGACCAGAGCCAGGAACAGAGCCAGAACCAGGACCAGACCAGACCAGAGCCAGGACCAGACCCAGACCAGGACCAGAACCAGAACCAGGACCAGACCAGACCAGGACCAGGACCAGTTGTTGAAGCCAGTGAGAGTCTCTGTTTGTCTCAGGGTTTACCTGGATACTGCTGATGTGGCGCGCTCTGATTGGTCCAGGCCTGTATTAGACACAGCTCACAGAGACACAGCTCACAGACAGAGTCTCACTTCAACATGGAGCTGTTTGTGCTGCTGAGTTTACTGCTGCACGCCTCTGCCGACGGTAAACACTCTTAATATACTGTTATTTACTTAAATATACTGTTATTTACTGAAATATTACTGTTATTTACTGAAATAATACTGTTATTTATACAAATATTACTGTTATTTACTGAAATATACTGTTATTTACTGAAATATACTGTTATTTACTGAATTATTACTGTTATTTACTGAAATATACTGTTATTTACTCAAATATACTGTTATTTACTGAATTATTACTGTTATTTACTGAAATATACTGTTATTTACTCAAATATACTGTTATTTACTCAAATATACTGTTATTTATCAAAATATTACTGTTATTTACTGAAATATACTGTTATTTACTGAAATATTACTGTTATTTACTCAAATATACTGTTATTTACTCAAATATACTGTTATTTACTCAAATATACTGTTATTTACTGAAATATACTGTTATTTACTGAAATAATACTGAAATAATACTGTTATTTATACAAATATACTGTTATTTACTTAAATATACTGTTATTTACTCAAATATACTGTTATTTACTCAAATAATACTGTTATTTACTGAAATATACTGTTATTTGCAAAGTATTACTGTTATTTACTGAAATATTACTGTTATTTACTGAAGTATTACAGTTATTTATACAAATATACTATTATTTACTCAAATATACTGTTATTTACTGAAATAATACTGTTATTTACCCAAATATACTGTTATTTACTGAAATATTACTGTTAATTACTGAAATATACTGTTATTTACTGAAGTATTACAGTTATTTATACAAATATACTATTATTTACTCAAATATACTGTTATTTACTGAAATAATACTGTTATTAACTCAAATATACTGTTATTAACGCAAATATACTGTTATTTACTCAAATATACTGTTATTTACTGAAATATACTGTTATTTACTGAAATATACTGTTATTTACTCAAATATACTGTTATTTACTGAAATATACTGTTATTTACTCAAATATACTGTTATTTACTCAAATATACTGTTATTTACTGAAATATACAGTTATTTCAGACTTTACCTGAGTCGTACCTGAGCAGGTGCAGCTCTGATGAAACTGAGTTTAATTAAACTGTATTAACACAGGCTCTGCTCTGATTGGTCGCTTCATGACAGTTCTGTTGTGTCTCTTCAGTTTTTCATCAGGACCTCGGCATCATCGGCTGTTCAGACTCAGACTCTGATAAAGAGTACATGTACGGTCTGGACGGAGAAGACCTCTGTCACATCGACTTTGACAAAAAAGAAGCTGTTTATCCTCAGCCCGACTTCGTGGACCGTGTGACCTACACTAACCCTTATGAAACAGCTGTGGGTCAACAAGGCGTCTGTCAGAATGACCTGCAGTTGTTCAGTAAAGCACTGAAGGACCTGCCTCTGAGACTCGGTGAGAACTGTTCAGGTTTAAACCAGTTTTATAACAAGACCAGTCCAGACCAAGTCTAAGTCCAGACTAAGTCTAGACTAAGTCCGGTATAAGTCCTGTCTAAGTCTAAGTCCAGACTAAATCCAGTGTAAATCTGGTCTAAGTCCGGTCTAGGTCCAGACTAAGTCCAGTTTAAGTCCAGTCTAAGTCCGGTCTTTGTCTCTGTTGCAGACTCCCCGGCGGTCCCGCTGGTCTACCCCAGGGACAACCTGGTCCAGGGAGAACCCAACACTCTGGTCTGTCAGGCCTCTGGGTTCTTCCCGGCCCCGGTCCGGTTCAGCTGGACCAAAGACCAGCAGAACCTGAGCCAGACCCAGGACTCTCAGGCCTTCCCTCAGTCCGGCGGGACCTACGTCCAGTTCTCCAGACTAGACCTGGTCCCGGAGCAGGGCCAGGTCTACAGCTGCAGCGTACACCACCCAGCACTGGCCCCTGGGACCAGCAAGACCCGCTTCTGGAGTAAGTCCTGAACCAGTTCTGAGTAAGTCCTGGACCAGGTCTGGAGTAAGTCCTGAACCAGGTCTGGAGTAAGTCTCGAACCTGGTCTGGAGTAAGTCCTGAACCTGGTCTTCTGTCTCTAACAGTCTTGTTGCAGGGGCCCTCGGTCTTCTGTCTCTAACAGTCTTGTTACAGGGGCCCTCTCGGGGGCCCTCGGTCTTCTGTCTCTAACAGTCTTGTTGTTTCAGCGGTGGACCTGCAGGGGCCCTCTCTGGGGCCCTCGGTCTTCTGTCTCTAACAGTCTTGTTGTTTCAGCGGTGGACCTGCAGGGGCCCTCTCTGGGGCCCTCGGTCTTCTGTCTCTAACAGTCTTGTTGTTTCAGCAGTGGACCTGCAGGGGCCCTCTCTGGGGCCCTCGGTCTTCTGTCTCTAACAGTCTTGTTGCAGGGGCCCTCTCGGGGGCCCTCGGTCTTCTGTCTCTAACAGTCTTGTTGTTTCAGCGGTGGACCTGCAGGGGCCCTCTCTGGGGCCCTCGGTCTTCTGTCTCTAACAGTCTTGTTGCAGGGGCCCTATTGGGGGCCCTCGGTCTTCTGTCTCTAACAGTCTTGTTGTTTCAGCGGTGGACCTGCAGGGGCCCTCTCTGGGGCCCTCGGTCTTCTGTCTCTAACAGTCTTGTTACAGGGGCCCTCTCGGGGGCCCTCGGTCTTCTGTCTCTAACAGTCTTGTTGTTTCAGCGGTGGACCTGCAGGGGCCCTCTCGGGGGCCCTTGGTCTTCTGTCTCTAACAGTCTTGTTACAGGGGCCCTCTCGGGGGCCCTCGGTCTTCTGTCTCTAACAGTCTTGTTGTTTCAGCGGTGGACCTGCAGGGGCCTCTCGGGGCCCTCGGTCTTCTGTCTCTAACAGTCTTGTTACAGGGGCCCTCTCGGGGGCCCTCGGTCTTCTGTCTCTAACAGTCTTGTTGTTTCAGCGGTGGACCTGCAGGGGCCCTCTCTGGGGCCCTCGGTCTTCTGTCTCTAACAGTCTTGTTGCAGGGGCCCTCTCGGGGCCCTCGGTCTTCTGTCTCTAACAGTCTTGTTGTTTCAGCGGTGGACCTGCAGGGGCCTCTCTGGGGCCTCGGTATTCTGTGCTGTGGGACTGACTCTGGGGCTGGTGGGCGTGGCCGTCGGGACCTTCTTCCTGGTCAAAGGGAACGAGTGCCGCTGATTGGACGCCTGCTGATGATGTCATCGGCTCATTTGAATAAATCTGTAAAAGTCTGAGATAAATATTCAAACTGTTTCTGAATCAAGTGTAAACTCTGTTCTTCAATAAAACCTGTTTCTGAACAAAAGAGTTTTATTTTGAAAATATCACAGATCTTTTAAATATCTGTAAATAACTCATAAAGACTCACTAGGACAGGTGCACTCACCTGGTTTAGAGATAATATGAGTGTTTACACAAACCTGAGGAGCCTCACCTGCAGCAGCACCTCACACTAACTCTAGAATTATACTTTAGTCTGAGATAAAAGTATGTCACATTTTAAATAAACTTAAATTATTATCTAAGACGCTTTCTCTTTATTTCCACAAACACCAGGACTAAAACTCAGATGAACTGCTCCAGTTCAGAAACAAACATCAGACACTTGAGCTTCTCCAACAGGTGGAGCCGAGTGGGTGGTGTATCTTTCCTGTACCTCCTCCCCTCCTCTCTCCTTCCTCCTGTCTCCTCTCTCGTTAGAGCTGTAGTGTTAGGAGTTTTGGGACAGCACTAAAGCTGGAGACAGAATAAGTTCACAGCTGCACACAAAACAGTCCTCGAATTTACAGAGATAGAACAAATAATAATATGATACAAAAATATAAAAGACAAAATACTAAAGGTAATAGACTCACAAATTGTTTATAACACTCTGGTTTCTCCATCTCCAGTCTGACAGAGTCTGACAGAGTCTGCCCGGCGACAGGTGACGCTGAGGTCACATGACCTGAGTGCTTTTATTCAGCTGCTGGAGGCCGGCTCAGTCAGTTTGAGTAAAGCTCACAACCATGTGTGTGACCTGGGTTCAGCTCTGTCTGCTGCTGCTGGGGCTCCAGGCTGCAGGTGAGGGTTATTACTGCTCTTATTACACCTGGTATTACACTTCTGTCTCTACACACACCTACACACACTAACGCTGCAGGTGAGGGTTATTATTACTCTTATTACACCTGTTATTACACTGTCTCTTATAAAATATTAAACAGCTGCAGGTTTGTGTAAATGGTAAATACAAAACTATATACATTATTGTTTCTAAAATATTATCATGGTTTTACAGGATAAATACTTATGTTAAGTTTATGTTTTATTAAACAAAAAGTTTTAAAATTATGCTTTTGAAAAATGACAAATTAAAATTATATTTATAAAGTTTCTGTCCAATTAAAATGCAAGTAATAAGTAATCAATCTAATAATTCAGGGATACTAACCATATTCCAGCAGTATTTATTATTTATTCCAGAGACACAACAGATCATACTTATATCTTGTTTATTCTCAAATCTGTGTTTTCAGATGGATTCCTGTATTCTATTCAGGCCACTTGTGTGTTTAACTCGACTAATCCTGATGACATCGAGTTGGTTGAGTCTCGAATCTACAACAAACTGGAGGTCACCAGGTTCAGCAGCCGTTTGGGGAAGTTTGTGGGCTACACAGATGTTGGAGTGAAAGTGGCTGAAAATTTTAACAAGGATTCTTCAATCATGAGCAGGATGAGAGCTGAGAAGGACAGATACTGTGTTCACAACATCGGGATCTGGTATCCAAACATGCTGACCAAAACAGGTGAGAGCTGCTGTTCCTGAGTCACTTTAACTCTGACAGGCTTTACTCTGGAGTGTGGCGCCCCTGTGGACAGTTACAGTAGAAGAGCTGAGTTTTGAGAATTTTTAGAGAAACCTTTATGTTAGACACTTTATCTGCAAAGAATATTAAAATAAATAATATATGAAATAAATAATAAACAATAAAATAAAGAACATTTAGTCTCATTGGAGTTCAGAGAATAAATGTAGATGTAACTGTATTTTCTGATTCTTTAAACTTGAATAATCTTAGTTCTCTCTGTGAAGCTGAAGGAGCTTTAACTCTTCAACAAATATTATAGAGTTTATTATGATTAAAGATATATTTAATCATATTTATATTATAGTCTTTTAACTTTGACATATTAAATTTCCTTTGAAGCAAATAAAAAGTTGTATTTACAGATATTTATAAAAGTCTATAGAAGATATATATAAAATCTTTTCTGATTGAAAGGTTTCAGATGAAAACAGTTGAAGTCAGTAGAAGTCAGTTTAAGTTTTGATCTGGTCTGGTTTCATTTTAGAAACACCTGCACATGATATTTCTGTTAATGCCTTCAACAGTTTCAGGTGATAATGAAAGAAACACTGATCCCAGATCAGTCCACGTTGTCTCTTTAAGACCCACTTAGTCCTGAGTCCAGACCAGAAACAGAGCATCTTTATTTTTACAAAAATAATAAGAAATACTAATGTTAAATTTTTTTTAAGAATTAAGACTTTTAAACTTTTCAAATTAATGGGACATAATTATCTTTAAATAAAACAGGTAAATACACAAATATTTTAGATGTTTGGAAAATCTGAGTTTTATACACATCTGTAAAAGAAAGAACAATATCTGAGGAAAACATTTTAAGAGAAAATATTTGTTGCAAAAAAATAAAAAAAAACATAAAATCATCAACATAAACCAAGAGGCTTTATTAAAGATATTCTCAGAGCAGTTCAACAGATTTAGTGAATGTTAAAATAATTTTTAGTTCAGATTAATGAGAGAGACGATAGTCCTAACAGTATTATCCAGAGAGACATGTATAATTTAACAGAGTATAATTTATAAAGGGATGGTCAGGTTTAAGTCTTACAAGAATGAAACAAAGCACAAACATGAAAAAGGTTAAAGTAAAAGCATCTGGACTCACTTTTCAAGGTGTTTTGTCTCTATTTCAAGAGACTTTATTAATTCTGAGTTCAACTGTAAGAGAGCTGAGCTTTATCTCTAACGATCTCGAGATATAAGCTCAGCTCTCTCACAGTACAGTTCCAGGTGTGTTATTAAATATGCATTTAACCTGCGTCAATACGTTTAACCATGTTGTTTTATATTTACATTTCGTCATTTAGCAGACGCTTTTATCCAAAGAGACTTAGAAGTAAGAAAAACAATGGAAGCTATTTTTTTTTTTGAAGAAGAAAAGGAATCATTATAAAGGAAGTAGAGTTCCGTGTTGGTCAGTCAGGTGTTGATGGAAGAGATGTGTTTTCAGGTGGTAAAACTTTTTAAGTGAGTATAATTTTCTTTTCTTGCCGTTCAGGATCACAAACAGAGCGAGGAGAGACTTTTCTTTTACTTAGACTTAGAAAAGATCTGATATTTGTCTCTTGTCTTTCAGAAGCAATAATGACAAAAATAAAATTAAAATGGATTCTCAGATTAATTTTTTTAACCTGTCGTTCAGGAGTCGTTAACAAGAGGAAAACTATTCTGCATTTCTTTACTGTATTTATTATTTAGTTTGGCTCCAGAAATGTTTCCATGAACTCCAGCCTCTGTTACAAAAGACACATTAAGATGTGTTTCTTCATATTTTCTGGAAACGTATTTAAGATTCTGGAAAAGATTTATTATTTCTCCATCACTTTTCTGTTGAACTCCTCTGACAATATCTTTAGTAATATTTTGTAAGTAAATGATTTTATAAAGGTTTCCTCGACAACTTTTTCTTTTGGAGAAACTAACGTGTAACTCAATAATAGATCTGAATATTTCTGGAACATCTGAAAAACTGTGTTTATATTCACAGGAAGTAAATGTTAAGGAGGTTCTACTTTTTCTAAACTATAGTTGTTCCACATATTTATGAATCCTTTTTTATTATTTACTTTTATCAATCCCTCAGGGTTTGATTTGCTTTAGTATTATTTATTTGGCTACTTTTTTTGTATTTATTTACTTATTTAATTATATTTAACTTTACATTTTGGACAAAAGAACTAAAACGTTCCACTTTGACTCTTGACTGTATCTTCCTATTGTGTAACTGTAATAACACACATATAACTTACACAATGGAGTTCTGTGTACTTACAGGGTTTCACAGGGTCTTAAAAAGTCTTAAGTCTTAAACTCACTGTTCTAGTCTTAAATCATTTTAAACAGGTCTTCATTTTGAAGGCCATGTTGCTCCTGCAGCTCTTTAGAATGTTTTTTTTCTCCGTGGTGTTGTAGTTCTTTCTTTTGCTAGCCCAAATATAATAAGCTGTATTACAACTACAAAGACCAACATGCAACAGACAATCAGCTTTCTGTTATTGGTGTAAATGTTTCTCGATTTGCACGAATGATGTAAAAAACAGATTTTACTTTTCAGACTTTATGTTTTCACTTATGATATCGCTAAAACATTCAGGTTCGGGAAAGATAAAACTGTATACATTGACTAACAGACGAGACTGAATATTAAAGTGACAGGACTGTTCGTGCTGATGTTTGACAAAAGTCTGAATCACAAATCTCCAAAAAGAAACAGCTGGACCTTCACGTTCGTTTTTGGAAAGCCGGGCCGTTCAGTGTTATAAGAATTCTTTAAGTCCTTATATTTATCCAGAGACACGTAGACAGAGTATATTTAAAAGCAATGGCAGGTTTATTCTTGTAAGAAGCAGAAGCACATGAACATGTATCAAGGGAACATAGTGAGTTTTGCTTCAGGAAGTAAAAACATGGGATTTTATATCCAGCAGCACACACAGAGTTTCAGGAGACGAAGGTTACCGCCTCCACAGACCCATGACCCAGAGGCCACGTGGTAATATGTCTAGGTCTGTGTTGAAGGACAGGGCATTAACAGAATGAACAGAATGAACAGTAATAATAATGAAATAATAATAATAGATTAATAATTAATTAAAACCTACAATTCCCATAACAGCTCCCCCTTTTTTATCCCAAAAATGACATAACCCAAAATAACCCACCTTGATATGAATTGTACTTTGTCAGGAGCCTAAACCCAGCGACAGCTGACCTAGCCTAAGTACATTTGACCCTTTGGTAAATGACCTATGGCCGGGAAAATGACCCTATTCACAAACAAGGCCTAAACTATAAAATATGGGTAAAATAACTGATTAAATTATGACACACAAACATCAAGCATCACTTTATGTAATCACTTCAACTGAAACTCAACACATTTAAATCAAAGACAAAAATGATTATACGGGATATGTTTACAATCAAATGGGACTCGACAGAGTCATGCACTGATTCTTCAAAATCAAATTCATAAAAGTCCATAAATCAAAACAGTGTCACTCCAAAATAGCGTAGAAAAATATGCCAGAGTTTAAACTGGTCGCCCATCGGACTCAAGATCTCGGCCTGTCCTTGTCATTGAAATAAAAACACATGGAGTGAGACATATGCACATTCTTAATGATTAAAACCAATTCTCTTAAGCATCATAACTTCAATGAACCATACGGCCCTTAGGACTGTAGTATGATCCGTCCTGGAGCTGTTGTCCGTTGGTGAACATGCAAACGTTAACGCCCCTCAGATATCAAAGTGTTCATCTGAGGTCAAAGGACCACAGTCGTTGGGCAGGTGCATGTCCAGGAATGTTGACCCAGCAATGGCCACATCCATCAATCTCACCAACAAGCTCCGGATACATGGAAATCAACACAAACAAAAGTTATGAGACATGGAAGTGCCACACAAGTACATCTCAACACAGATTTAAAATACCAGTCACTTTTACAAATATTTTGTAATTATTTTGTAAAACCAGGTCAAAATCACTTACTCTATTCCAGAATATGCTGCCAATTCTTCTGCAGAGTGTGAAGCTCTTTCTTAAAAGCTTTAGTTATGCTGTTAACTAGACCTGAGTTACTTTGGATGAAATCCTGTAGATCTCACCTTTTCAGCTCAAAGCAGATTATTTTTAGACCCATAGAAAGTGCCCTTCAGGCTTTCGTCAAACGAAACCATACAAGCTCTTAAAATGATCAAACCATAAAAATGAAACACAGATAAACCCTGTTTCCACAGATATGTTCTGCTGGAAATCTAATTTAATCTGAAAGGTTCAATCAGACCAAACAGTGCTTCTCCAGAACGGTCATGTCTTTCTTTCTTTATTTTTATTTAAACTCATCTTTAACTGTATTAACCACTGTTGTTATAGCCTCATGCTAACCATTAGGTTAACCACACATCACCTCTTCACTTTAACACAGTTTAAATCTTCTTCTCCTCTCTTTTTGAGACCTGGACAAACCATGGCTCAAAATAAAAATAAAAAATTAAAATAATAAACATAAAATCATAAAATGAAAGGCCAGTGCCATTGATCATTTTAAAATGTTAGTCCATCAATTATCGCTTTCTAATTATTCGTCTTCTTTATGTTTTCCAAATAGCATCACTGTTTGTTATATTTAAAACTTAATTTTGTTCCGTTCAGTTTTAATTTCAGTTTCCATTAGTTGTAGGTCTTTACCTGTAACTGTAAGTAGTATCAACCACAATCGTAGTAAAATTTTATTCAGCTGATGCAAACATAAATAATTTAAAATAGATCAGAACTAGTTTCTCATGATCTATCACAAAAACTTTTAGCCAAAAACTTAAAATTCACAATCTAATTAAAAATCCTCAGAATATTGATTAAATCACTTCAAATTAATTCCTTTTAAAAACTCTTGGGTCAGACCCCTCCCTCTGGGGTTAACCTTGTAAATTGTTTACCTTTAGGTTCCAAAGACTTTATTTAGTGTTCTTCATAAACACCTCTAAAGTTTAACCAATAAAAAAAGATTCAATCCTGTTCAAAAGTTCAGACGCTTGTGTTAGTCTCTAATTCTTACATTCAGCAATAATCCAAACGTTTCAACAGTTAAATCAGATCCATCAAAAAAAAAAAATTAAAATAAACCATCTCCAAGATTGTTTTGACAGTTTCAACAGTTTTAACAAATATATGTTTTCAATTCCCAGATCACAAATTTACACTGCAGTTTAAATCGTATTATATCTTGATTATAAAACACCATTTTGAAAACCTTGTTCAGTAGACAAGACAAGGCAAGACATTTATTTCTGTATAGCCCAATATCACAACAACAGACTGCACTAGACAACACCCCCTGTCCTTAGACCCTCCATCAGGGTGAGGAAAAACTCCAAAAAAACCCAGCCGGGAAAAAAGAGAAACCTCAGGGAGAACCACAGAAGGAGGGATCCACTCCCAGGACGGACAGGCCGTGCAAGAATGTGTCCAGGACAGTTGAAAAAATACATATAAATACACAAACAAAAAACAACATTTATGTTGACTCTGTGTCTGTGTGTGTGTGTGTGTGTGTATGTGTGTGTATGTGTGTGTGTGTGTATGTGTGTGTGTGTATGTGTGTGTGTGTGTGTGTGTGTGTGTGTGTGTGTATGTGTGTGTGTGTGTATGTGTGTGTGTGTGTGTGTGTGTGTGTGTGTATGTGTGTGTGTGTGTGTGTGTATGTGTGTGTGTGTGTGTGTGTAAGGTGGATGGGACCTCAGTCAACATCGAGGTAGATGAAAGATGAGCTGTGGGTCCTCACACAAGAGCTGAGTCCGTGTGGGGGTGGGGCAGTACACATCACCAGCAGATCAGAGGTTTGCATCCACCCTAGGAGGAGGTAGAAAAGTGAAAAAAAGTGCTAAATTCTACTGAAAATAGGCAGATGTAATAATAATATGAGGTGTTGAGTGTGTACTACATCTACGACCACACCTGTGTGTGTCCTCACCTGTGTGTGTTCTTCACCTGTGTGTGTTCTTCACCTGTGTGTGTTCTTCAACTGTGTGTGTTCTCCACCTGTGTGTGTTCTCACCTGTGTGTGTCCTCACCTGTGTGTGTTCTTCACCTGTGTGTGTTCTTCAACTGTGTGTGTTCTCCACCTGTGTGTGTTGTGTGTGTTCTCACCTGTGTGTGTTCTCACCTGTGTGTGTTCTCACCTGTCTGTGTGTTTTTCACCTGTGTGTGTTCTCACCTGTGTGTGTTCTTCACCTGTGTGTGTTCTTTACCTGTGTGTGTTCTTTACCTGTGTGTGTTCTCACCTGTGTGTTCCAGCAAAGCCGTATGCAGTCCTGAGCTCCTCAGCGCCCTCTGGAGGCAGTGAGCAGGTGCTGGTCTGCAGCGTCTATGGCTTTTACCCCAAAGACATCAGAGTGTCCTGGACCAACAACCAGCAGCCCATCAAGACCGGAGTGTCCTCCACAGACCTGCTGCCAGACTCCGACTGGTACTACCAGGTGCACTCACACCTGGAGTACTCCCCAGGTAAGACCAGCTCACACCTGGAGTACTCCCCAGGTAAGAGTCTACTCACACCTGGAGCACTCCCCAGGTAGAGTCTACTCACACCTGGAGCACTCCCAGGTAAGAGTCTACTCACACCTGGAGCACTCCCAGGTAAGACCCGCTCACACCTGGAGTACTCCCCAGGTAAGACCGCTCACACCTGGAGTACTCCCCAGGTAAGACCCGCTCCCACCTGGAGCACTCCCAGGTAAGACCCAGTCATACCTGGAGCACTCCCCCAGGTAAGAACAGGTAAGACCAGGTCCAGACCAGGTCTAGAGCAGGTCCTGAGGTGAGTCCAGTCTGAGCTTTTATTTTGGCGGGAGTTAAAGTGTGTTTTTGTGTGACAGGTCTGGAGACCACATTTCCTGTTTGATCGAACACGCCAGTCTGAGCAGCCCTCTGGTCCTGGACTGGGGTAAGACCAAGACCTTTGTGTCTCTTTAGACCGTTTATCTCCTGTTCTGGTCCAAGTCCTGTTTTGGACCAAGTACTGTTCTGATCTAAGTTCTGTTCTGACCCAAGTCCTGTTCTGGTCTAAATCCTGTTTTGTGCAGATGGGTCGATGTCTGAAGGAGACCGGAACAAGATCGCCATCGGAGCCTCAGGTCTGGTCCTGGGTCTGGTCTTGTCTTTGGCTGGATTTATCTTCTACAAACGGAAGTCCCAAGGTCAGACTAAAGGCCTGTTCACACCGGGACGAATTTCATGCGCAATATTTGCTGACGTTTAACGCCTCGTGACTAAACAATGGGCGCCAATGTGAGTGTTCACACCGACGCAAAAAACGCCACGCGTAAAAGCGTCAGTTTTTAAAAAACGCCTCGGGTTCGTTTTTTTGGTTTGACGCGCCGCGTCAAAAACTATACGACCAATAAGATTAGCGCTTATGCTCACGTGTCTGGAGCTTCTGAAGTTACAGTAAAACACAACTTGGGGGCGCTCAAACACAAAACGGTCTTGCTGAGCACACATACTTAATGGCGAAGAAGATATACGCCAAGTAGCGTCTACACACCTTTATTTACGATCTATGGTACACACTGCCGGGAAGAAATAAGACGAAGAAGACTAAAGACAAGATGAATGTAGAGCTGCTGGTCTCGTTGGTGTCGGAACACAAAGAACTTATGACAAACGTGACATCGATTACAAAAATAACTTGCTCTCTTCTTCTGAGTGAAAAGCGAGTGTCAGAAGCGTAAAGTTGCGCAGCGCCACCTTGTGTACCGGGGTATTTCTGTTTTACATTAAGAGCCATCTAATGTCAGAGAATGAATTTGCATGTTCACTCGACTCATCGTCAGCGAAAATCGCTTTGGTGTGAACACAGAAAACGTGTTGAATAACGCTGGCGAATAATGTGCGCCAATATTTGTCCCGATGTGTACGGGCTTTAAATCTGGTCTAAACCTGATCTAAACCTGGTCTAGTTTTCTCCTGAAGAGACGAGCAAAAAACAATAAACTGATGGTTTCTCTGGTTTTCTTCAGGTCGGATCCTGGTCCCAAACCACTGAGTCCAGTCCTGGTTGTGGTCTGGTCCTGATCTGGTCCTGTTCTTCCCTGAGTCCTCTCTAGTCCTTCAGAGTCTGACTCAGACCTGGTTTTGAGTCAGATTGTGCTTTGTTTTTAATAAATGATATTAATAATGATTCTGTTTTAATCTGATTCTGTTGTTGCTGTTTTTAATGTTTTATTCACAGTTTATTTAACAACACTTGGTACATTGTATTTCGTTATTACAATGTAACAAAATGTAATAACATGTAACTACACAGTAATTACAAAGTATCAAGTCTAGCATTAAATAAAGTCACTATATTTTTTGTTTAAAACTGATTCTGAACTGGATTTAAACAAATAAACTCTTTTATAGGGATATGCAAATGAGATATATGCAAATAATAATTATGCAAATTAACTATTATAATAAACTTATTTTTCTGTTGATGATATTCATGACTTCACTTTAAATAAAGTTTTCTGAACAAAACCATTTGTTTTTTCGTGAGTCTTCATTAAGTACACAGCCTTAGGTCTAGACTGGGTCTGGACTAGTCCACTTCTAGTCCAGATCTAGTCTAGTTCTAGTCCAGGTCTAGTTCATGTTCACAGCAGAGAATAACTGCAGTAACTATACTTTATTGACCTGTGTCCACCAGAGGAGCTGTGTCCAGGACCTCTGACCTGTGGATGAGGATAATATACAGTTTACATTTAAATTTATTCATTTAGCTGACGCTTTTATCCAAAGTGACTTACATTAGGCTTCTAACCCCTGGAAATATTTGTCATGTTGAAGCAGATACTAACAAAATATAGATCTGTGTAGGTTACACTTGTTTTATTCAAATGAGCCTTTGTCAAAGGGCATCAGGCCAAAGGGGCGGGGCCGGGGCAGGAGGTGTGTCCTTAAACCTGTCCCAGCAGCAGCTGCAGTCCCACCTGTGGCCACCGTGAGGCGTGTGGCTCCAGTTTCTCTGCAGCTGCTCTTCTCAAAGCTCCGGAAGAGAAATATTGTGGAACTTCCTGCTGCTCTCACTGTGGCTGGGCATAAACACTGCAAGTTTCAGACTCTCATGCGGCTTTATCTTTCTAAAACTCTTGAAGAAAGTACTTAGATTCAGCGGTAAGTCTTATTAATATGTTCTATTGACGGTCCTTTTGCCAACCGCTGCATCTATTTATTTAAAATGATTGTATTTATGATTTATTTGATGACCGTTTTGAACGGAACCGCATTACGAAAACGGGTAATTTTTAGTATATTTTTGAAATGTAAATATAATCCCTTTTAGGCTAATATTTAATTTGACTACGACCTCCAACTATTGGTTACCTCAGAAGACTGGTTCTTTAAGGAGCCTGAGGTTTGAATAAACAAAATCAAAACAGTTTAGTGCCAGAAATTAAATGTATTAAACAAATAAAAATTAACCCAACAATCATAACAATTATTACAAAATGAGGTATGGGTGCAAAGTAATGATAGAGACAGCTGTGTAGCTGTTCTTCAGTTTTAGTCTGGTTCAGCTACTGTTAGCCTTTTTAATTGTCCATAAATCCCCAAGAAAGGAGACAACCCAGAGTTTTAGCAGTGTCTGTTTTATCCTACCGCATAAGTAGTTCAAAGGAAGCTCGCCATCTGCAGAATAAGTTGAAGGATGTGTGGTTCTGGTGTAATCTGTTTTGGAACTCCAAAAAAAAACCTGACCGTTGAGAAGTGGTTAGTTTAGGATCTGTAGGATCCAATGTTTGTCTACCGTCGTCCAAAACACGCCGACCTGAGCACGCCACAGTCACAGCGAGGAGCCGGAGCACCACCCCAGTGACCTGTGACCCGTTCTTAAAAGGAAGTCACAGGAAGTGCAAAATTGTCCACCAAATTAAAAGGACTTCAAGTGCGGGTTACATAAAGCTCTGATTTAAATAATGGTGTATTAGTTTACAGTATATAAATGTACTGCATCTTACCTTAAATTCGGCTAACATATAATGCTTGAAAGAGGTCTCGCCAAGGCGTATTTCAATGTAGAACCAGTGTTTATTTTTTCTTACCTGCTGTGATTTCAGTATAAATTCTAAACCTGTACATATCATTGGGATTGTTCATGTAACTCTGGACTCTGTATGTCCACTCCTCCTTTTGCAAAAGATGACTCTGAACTCTTTTTTTTCTTTTTACTTAAATAAATCACCAAAAGACATCTTTGTCTCATTTTTATTCCACAATAATACACTTTTTTCAACAGAACCCTGACTCCTGAGCAGCTCCACCTCAGGATCTGTGTTTTATATTTTATCTTTAGATCTAGAGACTGAACAGAAACAGCTATATCTGCAGCGACAAGCACTTCTAGTCCACCATTTATGAACACAACCTCGCTTGTGTCTTTACCTTCCTCTGGTGGAGTTAGTGGGTTGGTTTCGGGGGTGGGGGGGTTTAGGACATACACTGTCTCTCTCAATCGTAGCAAAGGGTGTTAACAGTGACATGTGAAAGTATCGAGTAAATATGTTTCTAATGTAAAGTATGTTAGAAACATTTGAGTAATGCTCTTGAATAAGTCTTGTTCTTCTCTGAGAGTAAAAAAACAGTCAAGTGAAAAAACAGTCAAGTAAAAGGGCATTGTAGTCAGAAAGGTTATGGTTTTGTGGCTAACTGGCCTCCTTTCTGGGGCCGCCCAGGCCTGCTGAGGGCAGACGGCCTGCATCCTACTGGACATGGTGCTGCCATTTTGTCTAGTAATATAGACAGGTGCATTCGGTGCATTTGACACAAGGAATCTCAGCAGGTCGCAGGAATTAGAGAAGCTGCTAGTCATGATAGTGCGGGTGTGGAACTGGATAATGTAGAAGCTTTTAGTTGTCTGGTTAGGCCGTGTTATCCTGATGTCTACTGCCTAGATCTGTTATTTAGTCCTCAAACACATCTGAAAACTCACAGAGTCAGTGACACAAAAGCATCCTGTCCTCATGTTATTATAACTCAGAGGCAATCTTTTAAACCAAGCAGAACTGTTAGAGCTCGACAACTTGTTCCTGTCACTATCTCTCGACTGGACCAGCCTTCAAATGTCTGCTCTACATCAAGACTGAAGATCGGTCTCCTGAATGTGCGGTCTCTATCCTCCAAAGCACTCCTAATTAATGATCTTATTACTTCTCACAGCTTGGATTTACTTTGTCTTTGTGAAACGTGGCTTAGGCCCAATGTTTTTCTGCCACTAAATGAAGCCCCTCCCCCTGATTATGCGTATGCACAGGTAGGTCGCACGTCGAAACAGGTGGTGGTGTTGCAGCCATTTATAAAGCTGCATTTTGCTTTACAAGTACATCATCACAGCCGAAATTTAACTCTTTCAAGTGTTACTCATTAAACATATTTCTTCTCAAATAAACAGAAGGAAGCCATTTTATTTAGCTGTAATCTATCGCCTCCGGTCCCTACTCTTCTTTCTTGGATGAGTTTGGAGTTTTCCTCTCGGACTTAATAACCCACGCTGATAACATCCTTCTAGTTGGAGACTTTAATATTCATCTCAATAAGAGTGTGATCCTCTGACCAGAGCATTTCAATCACTGTTTACGACGCTGTATTTAACCAGTTTGTTCATGAGCCCACACACATTAGTGGAAACTATCTTGATCTTGTTTTGGCTCGGGGAATAGATGTCTCCAATCTCTTTGTCTCCTCTCTTTCATCTGCTGTCTCAGGAGACTCACTGGTGGAGTTCGAGATTAGTTACACATTTCCCTCAAATTCAGACAAATGCGTAGTGTCTACACGGAATTTTAGCGCAGCTGCAATGGAAATGATTGCCACACGGCTGACAGATGTTCTTCCTAATTTAACTCCAACTGGAAACTCAGTAGAGGCCTACACAGAGGAGGTCCATGCTACCCTCTCAGCCATCACCGACTCAGTGGCACCTCAGGACAAAGCCCAGACCAACCAGACGACCCACGCCATGGTATAATGAGGAAACGCGGGCTTTGAAACAGGCCTGCAGGAGTTTTGAACGCAAATGGCGCAAGTCAAAAACAAATCTAAATGATCAAAAGTGGTGTTTGTGTGTAAACACCTATAAGCACGCCCTCAGCACTGCAAAGACTACCTATTTTTCATCTCTTATAAGAGAAAACAGGCATAACCCCAGGTTTCTCTTTGGAACAGTTGCTAAACTAATCCAACCAAAAGACGAGACAAGACATTTATTTTTGTATAGCCCAATATCACAACAACAGCCGCCTCAAAGGGCTTAACAGACTGCACTAGACAACATCCCTGTCCTTAGACCCTCCATCAGGGTGAGGAAAAACTCCAAAAACCCAGCCGGGAAAAAGAGAAACCTCAGGAGAACCACAGATGGAGGGATCCACTCCCAGGACGGACAGGCCGTGCAAGAATGTGTCCAGGACAGTTGAAAAATACATATAAATACAAAACATATTCACAAAAACATTTATGTTGACTTTGTGTGTGTGTGTGTGTGTGTTAGTAAGGTGGACGGACCTCAGCCATTATCAAGGTAGATGAAAGATGAGCTGTGGGTCCTCACACTGGAGACACCAGCAGATCAGAGGTTTGCGCCCACCCTAGGAGGAGGTAGAAAGGAGAAAAACAAAAGTGCTAAATACTACTGATAATAGGCAGATGTAATAATAATATGAGCGGTTGAGTGTGTACCTACAGCTACAACCAGTGTAAACCTAACTCTATGATCAATCAGTCTCCATACGTTTGGTGAAATAAGTATGTTTTGAGTTTTTGAAAATCTCAACAGAGTCAGATCGCCGCACTTCCACCGGGAGCACATTCCACAAAAATGGGGCTCTATAAGAAAAGGCTCTGTAGCAGACTTCTTCTTTATTCGAGGAAGTTGAAGGAGGCCAGCGTCCTGAGAGCGAAGGGTACGAGCTGGAGTATACCAGGTGATAAGGTCAGAGAGGTCAGAGGGCGCGCGTCCACAAAGGATTTTATAGGTTAACAAGAGAACTTTGAAATCAGCTCTAACATGAGGAAGTGTAATGAAGCCAGGACCGGAGTCATGTGATCAAACTTCCTGGTCTTTAAAAGTCTGGGGGCTGTATTTTGGACCATTTGTAGTCTGAGTACTTTTCCTCGGCAGTCCAGAGAATAACGCAGTAGTCCAGCCTGGATGTGACAAATGCATGAATGAGAATTTCAGCATCAGCTAAAGAGAGGCAGGAGGGAGTTTTTGAGATATTCCTCAAGTGAAAAAAGCCCAGTTTAGTGACCTCACTAATGTGCTGCTGCAGAGATGGTGTGGAGTCAAAAATGACACCGAGGTTCCTCACAGTGTTGCTCCAACACACAGTTGTTGATTGAGACAGTAAGATTGTTAAACTTGTGCCGATGACTGGCAGGACCAATTAACAAGAGCTCTGTTTTATCCGAGTTCAAATGGAGGAAGTTTTGAGACATCCATGTTTTAATTGAAACGAGGCAGGCCTCTAGACGCATGATGTCAGTATTATTCACTTTTATTGGTAGATACAGCTGTGTATCATCGGCGTAACAGTGGAAGTTCACTCCATAACTTCTGATGATTTGTCCCAATGGTGTAACATATAGTGAAAAAAGTATGGGACCGAGCACAGACCCTTGTGGCACACCGAACTTCACTGGTGCCATGGAGGAGAAGGATTTATTAAAAGAGACTAAATGAGACCTATCACACAGATAGGATTCTAACCAAGAAAGAGCAGAGCCAGAGATGCCAAAAACATCTTTAAGTCTGTTGATTAGCACTGCATCAATCGTATCAAATGCAGCTGAGATCCAGCAATAACAGTAGAGCCGATGAGTCCTCGTCCATCTGAAGGAGGAGAGCATTAGTCACTTTAACTAAAGCTGTTTCAGTGGAATAAGAGGCCCTAAACTCAGACTGAAACGGCTCCAGGAGCTCATTTTCTGATAGATATAGAGTAAGTTGTTTTAACACAGCTTTTTCGAGGACTTTAGATAGAAAAGGTAAATTGGAGACAGGACGGAAATTATTTGATCCAGAGTAGGTTTTTTTGAGCAGGGCTTTGACCACAGCCTGTTTGAAAAGGGAAGGAACGGTGCCAGTAGACAGGGACAAGTTTATAATGTTTAATATAATGTGCCCCACATAGGGCCACAGTTCTTTAAGCTGTTTTGCTGCAGGATATCCAGGAGACACGTAGTTGCTTTACATAAAGAAACCACCTTTGTCAGCTCATCAAGGGAAACAGAATCTAAGACTGAGAGACGAGAGGTCGGTGGATCCAAGTGAACGGGACCTACCCTCTCTGTCTGTTCCAGGAGTGAAGGGGTGAATAGAAACATGACGTAAAGTGCTTTGGGTGTCCGAGAAGGGTGCTAAAAAGCACAATATAAATGCACACCATTTACCACTTAATATAAATACTACTTAATATTTCAGACATTTAAAATTTTATTTTATAGCATATATGTGCATTGTCTATTGTTTTGCAAATAAATGCTAAGAGTGCTTTACTTAACCCAGCTTTTATTCTAAACATTCTACAGAACAGTTTTTATGACTTAATAGTGTTTAAATGTGCTTAGTTTGACGGCAGCTGAAAGAAGATTATTGTTAAATAACATTTAGATTTTTCAGCCCTGTGACTAACTGGCCACTGTCCAGGGTGTACCCCTCCTCAGGCCCAAAGCTGCTGGGATAGGCTCCAGTCACCCACGACCCCTAACGGGACAAAGCGGTAGAAAATGAATGAATGAATGATTTTTTTAAAATGACATTGTGTTTGATATTTTATTTTATATTGTACGTCAGACAAGAAATCACCAAAATATGTTTAAAAAAAAGTACAGGAAGACCTGAACACTTATGAAAGTATGAATGAATGTTATTAAGATACAGTATCCATCCATCCATCCATCCATCTTCTTCCTCTTATCCGGGGCCGGGTCGCGGGGGCAGCAGTCTAAGCAGAGAAGCCCAGACTTCCCTCTCCCCAGACACTTCCTCCAGCTCTTCCGGGGGGATACCGAGGCGTTCCCAGGCCAGCCGAGAGACATAGTCCCTCCAGCGTGTCCTAGGTCTTCCCCGAGGTCTCCTCCCGGTGGGACATGCCCGGAACACCTCCCTAGGGAGGCGTCCAGGAGGCATCCGAAACAGATGCCTCACGATGTGAAGGAGCAGCGGCTCTACTTTGAGCTCCTCCCGAGTGACCGAGCTCCTCACCCTATCTCTAAGGGAGCGCCCCGCCACTCTGCGGAGAAAGCTCATTTCGGCCGCCTGTATCCGGGATCTTGTTCTTTCGGTCATGACCCAAACTTCATGACCATAGGTGAGAGTAGGAACGTAGATTGACCGGTAAATCGAGAGCTTTGCCTTACAGCTCAGCTCCTTCTTCACCACGACAGACCGGTACATCGACCGCATCACTGCAGAAGCTGCACTGATCCGTCTGTCGATCTCACGCTCCTTCCTTCCCTCACTCGTGAACAAGACCCCGAGATACTTGAACTCCTCCACATGAGACAGGAGCTCTCCACCAACCTGGAGGGGACAAGCCACCCTTTTCCGACTGAGAACCATGGTCTCAGACTTGGAGGTGCTGATCCTCATCCCAGCCGCTTCACACTCGGCTACAAACCGTCCCAGTGCAGCTGAAGGTCCTGGTCTGATGGAGCCAACAGGACAACATCATCTGCAAAAAGCAGAGACGAGATCCTGTGGTCCCCAAACCAGACTCCCTCCGGCCCCTGGCTGCGCCTAGAAATCCTGTCCATAAAGATAATGAACAGGACCGGTGACAAAGGGCAGCCCTGCCGGAGTCCAACATTCACCGGGAACAGGTCTGACTTACTGCCGGCAATGAACCAAGCTCCTGCTCCGGTCGTACAGGGACCGGACAGCCCTTAGCAAAGGGCCCCGGACCCCGTACTCCCAGAGCACCCCCCACAGGGCACCACGAGGGACACAGTCGAATGCCTTCTCCAGATCCACAAAACACATGTGGACTGGTTGGGCAAACTCCCATAAACCCTCCAGCACCCTGGAGAGGGTATAGAGCTGGTCCAGTGTTCCACGACCGGGACGAAAACCGCATTGTTCCTCCTGAATCCGAGGTTCAACTATCGGCCGCATTCTCCTCTCCAGTACCCTGGCATAAACTTTCCCGGGGAGGCTGAGGAGTGTGATCCCTCTGTAGTTGGAACACACCCTCCGGTTCCCCTTCTTGAAAAGAGGGACCACCACCCCGGTCTGCCAGTCCAGAGGTACTGTCCCCAAACGCCACGTGATGTTGCAGAGGCGTGTTAACCAAGACAGCCCCACAACATCCAGAGACTTGAGGTACTCAGGGCCTATCTCATCCACCCCCGGTGCCTTGCCACCGAGGAGCTTCCCAACTACCTCAGTGACTTCAGCCTGAGTGACGGACGAGTCCACCTCTGAGCCCTCGGCCTCTGCTTCCTCAGTGGAAGACGTGACGGTGGGGTTGAGGAGATCCTCGAAGTATTCCTTCCACCGTCCAACAATATCCCCAGTTGAGGTCAGCAGATTCCCACCTCCACTGTAAACTGTGTTGGCAGGGCACTGTTTCCCCCTCCCGAGGCGCCGGACGGTTTGCCAGAATTTCTTCGAGGCCGACCGATAGTCTTTTTCCATGGCCTCACCGAACTCCTCCCAGACCCGAGTTTTTGCCTCCACAACCACCCGTGCTGCAGCCCGCTTGGCCTGCCGGTACTTATCAGCTGCCTCAGGAGTCCCACAAGCCAACCAGGCTCGATAGGTCTCCTTCTTCAGCTTGACGGCCTCCCTTACTTCCGGTGTCCACCACCGGGTTCGGGGATTGCCGCCACGACAGGCACCGGAGACTTTGCGGCCACAGCTTCGAGTGGCTGCGTCGACAATGGAGGTGGAAAACATGGTCCACTCGGACTCAATGTCTCCAGTCTCCATCGGAATCTGGTCGAAGCTCTGTCGGAGGTGGGAGTTGAAGATCTCTCTGACAGGGTGTTATAGGAATATTTTATATCCATATATTTAACCAGAGAGACACGGAGACAGATTATAATTTAACAAGCAATGGCCAGGTTTTATTCCTTGCAAGGAGAAGCAAAGTAGCGGAATATTACATCGACAGGTTTGCTTACTAATGTAAACATGACATGAGATTATATACACGCAGTGACGGCCTTGTTGAGAGGCGTTCACTATGGTCGGTCCAGGTGCCAACCCTAACCCTAACCCTGACAAGCCATGTCTCACCCTAGTTATGTCTACTCCAGGCTTGGATTAGCACGAAGGTCATGACATGAATTTGACATGACCTGAAGAGAACTATAAGCCCCCAGTAACAATAAACATTAAAATTATTATAACACATGGGACTCGGCCAAACGTTCCCAACAGACCCTCACAGTACGTTTGGGTCTGCCAAGTCTCTCCCGCCTTCTCCCCCGCCATCGGATCCAACTCACCACCAGATGGTGATCAGTTGACAGCTCCGCCCCTCTCTTCACCCGAGTGTCCAAGACATACGGTCGGAGGTCAGATGAAACAACTACAAAGTCGATCATCGACCTCTGGCCTAGGGTGTCCTGGTGCCATGTGCACTGATGGACACCCTTATGCTTGAACATGGTGTTTGTTATGGACAAACTGTTGCTAGCACAGAAGTCCAATAACAGAACACCACTCGGGTTCAGATCAGGGGGGCCGTTCCTCCCAATCACGCCCCTCCAGGTGTCACTGTCGCTGCCCACGTGAGCGTTGAAGTCCCCCAGTAGAACGATGGAGTCCCCGGTTGGAGCACTTTCCAGCACCCCTCCCAGAGACTCCAAGAAGGCCGGGTACTCTGCACTGCCATTTGGCCCGTAAACACAAACAACAGTGAGAGACCTATCCCCGACCCGGCGCAGGGAAGCGACCCTCGTTCACCGGGTGAACTCCAACACATGGCGGCTGAGCCGGGGGGCTATGAGCAAACCCACACCAGCCCGCCGCCTCTCACCTCAGGCAACTCCAGAGTAGTGGAGAGTCCAGCCTCTCTCGAGGATTTGGGTTCCAGAGCCCAAGCTGTGCGTGGAGGTGAGCCCGACTATCTCTAGTCTGTATCTCTCAACCTCCCGCACAAGCTCAGGCTCCTTACCCGCCAGCGAGGTGACATTCCATGTCCCTAGAGCTAGATTCTGTGTCCGGGGATTGGGTCGTTGAGGCTCCCGCCTTTGACTGCCACCCAATCCACTTTGCACCGGCCCCTTACGGTTCCTCCTGCAGGTGGTGGGCCCACGGGAGGTCGGTCCCCGGCCGGGCCCCGTGGGGAAAGACCCTGCCACCAGGCGCTCGCATACGAGCCCCAACCCCGGGCCTGGCTCCAGGGTGGGGCCCCGGTTGCGCCATACCGGGCGACGTAACGGTCCTTGGTTTTAAAATGTCCATAAAGGGTTCTGAAGATACAGTATTGGTTTACATATTGCAATTGTGTCTTCATTTGATTTATGCTCTGTGTGAATGTTAAGCACTTTCATATTTGGTAAAGGTAGTTCAGAGAGGACTGTTCAAACATCTGGAAAGGTTGAATTCATCATAATGTCACAGTGTGTTATTCTTTCCTGACAATGAACATCTGTCAAATGCAGCAGGTTGAGACTTTTACAAACAGTTTGTGGGAGATGCAAGTAACGCTGAAGGTCTCTAGAAAGTTCAGCTGTACTGTAACTGTAGAGTAGACTGGACATGATCTGAAATGAGAAGGTGAAAACATACTTTTATTAGGTTTAGGCCACACTACAACAGAGTTGTTGGAGTCACAGTGAAACTGACTGAAGAAAAGACTTGTTATTTACAGGAAATGTTGTACATTCAATTTAATTACACAGTCGAGTCTAAACCACTTTCTATTTTTAGATCTATTTTTTCTTCACCTTGGAAGCTTTACCTGTTCAGTTCAGAAGAAAATAAACGTAACGTTGTAATTGTTAAGGCTACGGCCAGGAGCGCAACTACCCAGTGCGAGAGGGGTATCCAAAAACAATTTTGGTGCGACGTGAGCCGGACATCATTATGTATGGGCTGTAAATAATAAAGGTTTATTTTAAAGTATAGTAGCAACTGTAGGCCTACCATAATTAGGCCTATACGGTATTATTAACAAGGTTAACAAATAAAAAAAACTCTCAAATTGACAAGCATTAACGTTATAATCAGATTCCAATAAAGAAACAAAAAGAAGGACAAGAATCAGTTTTTATGACAGTTCCAGGGAGGAGCCAGTTCTCAGCCAATGACTGTAGAAGGGCTGGACATAAGGAGTGTGACGTCACCCATAGCGTTACCAATCTCGAAAGTGAAGCCCTTTCAGTCGCCATTTTTAACCGTTAAGGGGGTCGCCATGTTGATTTTATGGAGCCAGAAGTCCTAATTTGGGCATAAGAGCTAGGTTTAAAGTGCGCGTTAGCATGGTAACCAGCGAGCCAATCAGAACCGGGCTTGTTGAAAGTTGAAAGTCCTGCAGATATAGCAGTTGTCTTTGCTGCATTTTTGACTGCTGGCTAACTTGAGGTAAATGTTATATTAATTTGTAATTCAAATTTTAATTTCACTCATAAATACCTATGGTGACAACTACCTATAGACTTGATTTTAATCAACATTTTGTATTTAAAGTATTTTTTTAAGGTATTAAAAATATTTTTTTATTGCTAAATCTCGTTTTAATAACTAATGGCATAAGTTATTAAAACTAATTGTCTTTCTTATATTTAGTTTTTACCCAAATTATGTAAAGAATAATATATGGGTAAAACGAAGTGTATTATTAGGTAAGCAATATCTAATTCAATGATTATATCTCCCTTTCAGGTCACTATTATTTACCCTTCTACTGTTATTGGCTCCGACAGAGACCTGAGCTGAAACATCTCTGCTCCTTCACTGAGCCCTCTGCTGCTGCTCTACTTCAGGTGAACTTCACTTTTACACCAACATCTACGTTTTTTAAATATTCTCTTGCTTTACTAAGCACCATGTTTGTCATCTTTGTTCTAAAATACATCTACAGCCAGCAATAGTACTAACCTGCTTGTCATTAGATATAGCCTCGTAATTATAAACTGTATGTTGTAAAAATATATAGAGTTGATCCTTTAGAATTATAGTTTCTGTATGATATCTTAGCATCTGTGGTTAATGATAGTTTTCTTAAAATAGACACGTTGCATACCTTTTTTAAGACACTGGTTATTTAGAAATTGTAAACAAATATGCTGTATTTTTGAGATGAGTTTCCTTACCTGTGCAACTGCAGGTCAAAGACCTCAGGAGCAACCTGAAAGTTCAAGAAACCCTTCCATCTTTGCAGCACTACTTTATCATTCTAATTTAAAAATACACAAAACAATATGTTTTATGATTTCTGATTCTTTTCCACAATAACTTCTATTGCTTATGGCATTCTAAAATAACACTATAGTAATAAATGATTTAATTTGTCTGTTTGCTTTCATCTACTTTCACGTTATTTAAAAGTTTCTTTAAAAAAGCCTTTTTACAAGTTATTAACTCTGTGCACTTAAAAACAAAGTGTATACATTATGTCAGATTCAAGATCTTAAAAAAACAGTTTATATATGCTTTCAAACCTAGAAGCACATAAATGAATGGAGATTGTATTTTGTTTAAGTTTATTTAAAAAACGCTGAAGTTGTAGATGGACCAGGATGTGATGTAGGATGAAGCTGAGGAAGACGAGGCTGGGCTAAGTCAACTGTCCAGGAGCAGAGAAGAACAGAGCAGCAGACTGATGACTGGACAGTACTGGACCTGACTGGACTGGACTGGATTAGACTGGACTGGACCTGACTGGACCAGACTGGACCAGACTGGACTAGACTAGTGTAACCCGCACTTGAAGTCCTTTTAATTTGGTGGACACTTTTGCACTTCCTGTGACTTCCATTTAAGAACGGGGTCACAGGTCTCCTCGCTGTGACTGTGGCGTGCTCAGGTCGGTGTGTTTTGGACGGAGGTAGACAAACATTGGATCCTACAGATCCTAAACTAACCACTTCTCAACGGTGAGTTATTAAGCGTCTAGCGGCGTCTTATGTATATGTTTAGCGATCGTATTAAAGTTGATAATTAGTGATGAGCGTCACTCATAACTATTTCCCTATTCAAAACCTCCTTAGCAGTCAAGCTACATTAGCGGTTTTGGTAGCGCTGGGAATAAATCAAACATTGCTTTTATTGCTTGCATAATGAACACAATTCTGGTTTTGATCCAGCCGAATTATGCACTACTACCTAAATTATTGGAATAAATAGTTTTATTGACTGATTTTGAATGGATTTACTTTAGTTTGATAACTTTTTGGATTAAAGCGAAAGCGGTTACATGCTTCTATTTTGGTTCCGTTCTATTGTGAACGAGCTGACGTAGCTACGGTGATTATTGAATTGTTGCGCAGCTGTATTTATTACTCTAAGCATCTGCTTGAGTAGTTAATATATTAATTCAATACTTTTGATTATTTAAGTGTGATTTGATAAATGAAATGAAGTAAAAGTGCACTTGTTTTATTGACTGGATTTAGATTCTAATTGACAATGTAGCTATAATAGTCACTTGAATTGTGTGTGTGTGTGTGTGTGTGTAATTGTAATACATCAATGTTAATTAATTAAAGTTATACTTGTTGGATAAAATGTTAATCATTATATTGGTTGTAGATATAACTATGCTTATTGTATGTATGTATATTGTATGTGAATATGGCTGTTATATTTGTTACCAAAGCTAATGGTTAATTATGTTGACCTCTTGTAGGTCAGGTTTTTTTGGAGTTCCAAAATGGATTACACCAGAACCACACATCCTTCAACTTATTCTGCAGATGGCGAGCTTCCTTTGAACTACTTATGCGGTAGGATAAAACAGACACTGCTAAAACTCTGGGTTGTCTCCTTTCTTGGGGATTTATGGACAATTAAAAAGGCTAACAGTAGCTGAACCGGACTAAAACTGAAGAACAGCTACACAGCTGTCTCTATCATTACTTTGCACCCATACCTCATTTTGTAATAATTGTTATGATTGTTGGGTTAATTTTTATTTGTTTAATACATTTAATTTCTGGCACTAAACTGTTTTGATTTTGTTTATTCAAACCTCAGGCTCCTTAAAGAACCAGTCTTCTGAGGCAACCAATAGTTGGAGGTCGTAGTCAAATTAAATATTAGCCTAAAAGGGTTACACTAGACTGGACTGGACCATAACTGGACTGGGCTGTACTAGACTGGACTGGGCCGACACAAAAGCAGCAGACAGGTAACTGTAGAGGAGCTCTGCAAAAACAGAACAAAATAAAAACGTATGACTCAAACAAATCCTAGGACTTCCTATGAACATGAGATGTACTGTTAATCACAGAAAAAAAACACTTATCTTTTTTTTTTTTTTTTTTAGTTTTTATTCACAGCTCACTGTTACTGTGTGTGTGTGTGTGTGTGTGTGTGTGTGTGTGTGTGTGTGTGTGTGTGTGTGTGTGTGTGTGTGTGTGTGTGTGTGTAAGAACTGTTTTTATAAAATAGTGGACTTTGATTTGAACTTACATTTTCCTAAATATAAGACTTTAGTTAATGTGAACTGTACTGGGTCAGAGGTCATGTCTGTCATGTTTAAAACCTGTCTTAAACATTTACCTGTGACTGTTGTCATGATTTACAGATGATAAATGTACAAATATAAAACTCACACATGCACTTTAGCTTCAGTAAAGTTTAAGAGATGTATGAGAGTAAGTGTTATAATAATTTTAATTTTATTGTTTATTGTTACTGGGGACTTATAGTTCTCCTCAGGTCATGTCAAATTCATGTCATGTCCTTCGTGCTAATCCAAGCCTGGAGTAGACATAACTAGACTGAGACATGGCTTGTCCCGGGACTCTTGCACCTGGACCATTGTGAACGCCTCTCAACAAGGCCTCACTGTGGGTATAAAATCTCATGTCATGTTTACATCTTTAAGCAAACCTGTCGATGTAATATTCCGCGTCTTTGCTTCTCCTTCAAGGAATAAAACCTGGCCATTTCTTGTTAAAATATAATCTGTCTCCGTGTCTCTCTGGTTAAATATATGGATATAAAATATTCCTATAACATTTGGGGGCTCGTCCGGGATATCAATACCTGATGCTTCTCATGCAGAAAAGTGAAACTGACGTGCACGGGGGAAATGCACAAAGCATTTCTCTGTAAGTCCCGAGACTATTGTTTTTAAATAGTACGGGCCAGACCTTCACTTTCTGTGTGTGAGACTCAGTGACGATATCTGAACAAAGAGAGGAAAAGAGAGAAAAAGAGAGGAGACATTTAAAGACGTCCGGCTGAGGAACAACTGGACCATTGGAATTCTGATTCAGGTAACCAGCTGGTTTAAAATTTTATTTTTGTGTGAATGTGAACAAACCTTCCGGAAGTAGTGGTTTGGGTTACTTCTGCTGGTTCGGTGATTACATGTGTTTATCTGAGAATATTTACATGTGATTATCATAACGGTAGAAGAACGCTGGAGACTGTCCGTCCAGTGGGGCGGAGGGAAAAAAAGCGTGTGTTTTGTGTCAAGACCTTACCTATAAGTGTAAGTGAGGCCTTAACGGGACAAGTTTGATGTTGATCGGTGTTAAAGTCTGTAATCTTGCTGGATTGTAAGCTGTCTAGATACCTGGTGCTCTGGAAGTGTTTACTGGGTCTTTGAATCTGACTCCCACGAATGATCACGTGCGAGCTCTACGGTTAGAGAAGATGCCTGATTACAATAAGGAGTATGAGGTCTGGATGTAGCTGGTCCGGTTGAGGGCAAGATTTGATACAGATCAACAACACAGTCCTAACGCGCCGCGCCCTCATTAGGCTGGCCTTACCTATGGGCGTCGGTCATGCAAGGTGTGTTGGACGCACAGGTAACTCGAGTATGGACTATTATTGAGATTCTTAGCCTAACAACTTTTAAGTGAGATAATAGATTCGAAGTCTAAGTGACTTGGTAAAAGCAGGCCTGCAGAGAATTTTCACTGCGTGTGAAGGCGTTGATTTACAGAGAATCAGTGCGTCAGAGTGAGTGACGCAGTGAGATAAAGGTTTAAAGCCCACAGAAGTAAGTGGCTTTAATGTAGTTTATCTAACCTGAGGTTTAGTGAGTAAAAGGCTGAGTAAAAAGTGTGTTTGAGAGTGATTGGGATGCGACTGTGGAGTGAATGTATACAATTGTTTTTATTGGAAGAAGTTGATTCAGTCTGAATAATGAGATCGAACATTATGAACAGCCTGAATGTGAAAAAGCCTTAACTTGTGATAAGTTAATGCATGAGAATCTGATCCATCTGCGCGAGATATGGATTTATGTAAATTACAAATACCTGCATGCGAGGAGTTAATTAGAAAAATAGTAACAAATAATCTAACATTGTGAAACATTTGTACGATTGATTTAACCTTAATTTGATCTGAATAAGTAGAACTAGGAGAACAGCCTTCATAGAGTGAACAGAGTGAGGGGCTTATATTTTTGAGATAATGTATAATGTTGACTTAAAGTTAAAAGATAGAAGTTATGTTAAAATTAATGTTGTATGAATGGGCGCCATTGTTGAATGTCTGTCTAATGTCTAATAATGTGAACCAGAACAAAGGTTTAATAGTTTGCGTGGAGAAAAAGTTTGAAGACTGAGTTGAAAGAAAGAAAAAAAAAATAGCTTGTGGAAGATATTTTTTCATTTTGAGAAGGAGAAAAGCAGAGAAGAGTTTTTGAAAGAAGTGCACAAATCTGACAAATCGGACTTTGAAAACACTAATCATTTGTATTTTTTTTTTGTTATATACGTCCTGTGAGATTTTTAGGTCTCGGCCTGTCCGCTCAACACCAGGGAACCCCAAAACTCCTCTGCCTTTCCCCCACACACCTCCTGCTCCTGTCGGCTGAGAGAAGCTGCAGAAATATACAGCAGCAAAACAAACGGTAAGAAACATATTCCAGACCAATGTTTATCTATTTTAACCTGTATCTATTGAGAGAGACCAAAAAGGAATTTGTAAATTAAATTTGGAAATTGTGCGAAACTTGACCTTAATGTGAATGAAATGTATTTTTCCGAAAAAAAATGTTACCATGGAGACCAGAGGAAGGAGGAGGGGGGGAGTCGCAGAGGAGGGGGCACTGAGGCTGGACAGGTCGACACTTCAGGGCAACACTTCAGGCCGAGACTAGGTCCAGACAAGAGAAGGACCTTTGACTGACCCTTGAACAGGTCAGGTACATAAACACATATGCACACACACACACACACACACACACGGACACAGAAGTACAGACACACACATAAAGACACACAAACACGGAACAAACATGAAACAGACATCTACAGAAGGTGGATGTGCTTTTGAATTATTGAAAAGTTTATAAAGAGTCTGTTAAAGAACAGATATTGTATTGAGTTTGTGTGACACGGTAGAGAGGAGATTAAAGATTTAAACAAGTTAAAAGTTCCAAACTTTAGATCTAAAATAGAAGTAGTGATTATTGGTATTTTTGCGAGACAAATGGTATGTATCTATCAGTACGAGAACTAATAGAGTTCCTTAATATCAGTGTGGTTCAAAAACATGATATAACGTTTATGAAAATGTTCACTTTGTAATCAGAAGAATTTAAAAATGTGTCTTAAAGTGAACTGCACAGTAGGTATTTCTCTAACAGAGAGAGGTTTTTTCCTCTTCCAAAAACAAACCTTGTTTGGGAGCACAAAGGAATCTTTCACAGAACGGAGCGAGAAGTGTTTTGGTTTTTCCGTTTTTGTTTTGGTTTTGACGTTAGCTCCACAATCAGTGTGGGAGCCTTTACATTAAACAAACTTTTTAAGGTTGAAGAAATGTGTCAGTGACAGAAACAGATTGCACTGATGGTTTAAATAAAGTTTATGAGACTTAATTAGGAAAACTGTTTGACCTTCTGACAGGTCTGTGGAAAAAAAAATATAGTCCACCTTGTGATGTGATTTAATTTTTTTGGTACGACCATTTAGTTTTTTTTGAGGTTAGTAAACTAAACGACAACTGAGCTTTAAATATTGTTTGAGAAAAATATTGAGTGATTAGAAAAACTGAAATGAAAACAGTTAATGCAGATAATATGTATAATGACCAATGGGTTTTTGAATCGGTACTTTCTACTAAAGGTATAATAATATAATAATAGATGCTAAAAAAGAGTCATCTTTACAATAAAGGTTTAAACTGCAATGTAAATTTGTAATCTGGGAATTGAAAACGTATCTATGTTAAAACATATGTTAAAACAATCTTGCAGGATGGAGGTGGTTTAAATGAAAAGTTAAAGTGTTAAACTGTTAAAGTGGTTAAAGTTTAAGAGCATAAGCCAAAGTGCTCACTGGGTTTAATCACTGCTTAAAGTGATTTTTAAAAGTTTTGATTTTTTTTTATGATTTGAATGGTGGAACGTTATGGATTATTGATGAGTGTGAGAACTACAGACTAACACAAGAGTCGGTCCGTTTAAACAGTTGAATCATTTTTGGTTGAAACTAAAGATAAAATTTTAAAAGGTTTAATCTTTGGATGATTTTAAATTAACATTACTGACTATCACTGAGTTCAATGTTAGTAAATCTGAATAGATATTAAAGAGACGTTGATTTGATTGTACACTTAATGGGTTAAGTTTCTATTTAACATTGAGTGAAGGGAATTTTTATATAGAGTGTGATGCAAAATTAGTGAAAATGTGAAATTAAGAATGAATAAACGTTTCAAACAGACACGGAGACAGTATGGAACAAATCTATACTGAAGATGTTGGTTATAAAAGTAAATACAGAAAGAGATTTACACTGAGTTTTATTGATTTCATGAACAGTCACAATGGTTTTGGAAAACACGAGAGGTGTTTGAGCAGCTGACAGACGCTGCCCTGTTACAAGGTTAACCCCAGAGGGAGGGGTCTGACCCAAGAGTTTTTTTTAAGGATTTTATTTCTGAAGGTATTAATTTGAAGTGATTGAACAATATTCTGAGGACAGTTACAGGTAAAGACCTACAACTGATGGAAACTAAAATTAAAACTGAACTAAACTAAATTAAGTTTTAAATATAACAGAGACAACAGTGATGCTATTTGGAAAACATAAAGAAGACAAATGCATACAAATTACATTTTATGATTTTACTTTTATGTTTTAAATTTTTTTTTTGTTTGGTTTATGGACTAAAATTTTAAAATGATCAATGGCAATGGCCTTTCATTTTGATTTTATGTTCATGTTTTTTGTTTTTTGTTTATGAGCTGCAATTTTAATGATTAATGGCAATGGCCTTTCATTTTTGATTTTGATTTTGATTTTTGAATTTTTTTTGTTTTTTGTTTTGAGACGTGGTTGACCAAGTCTCAAAAAAGAGAGGGAGAAGAAGATTTAAACTGTATTAAAGTGAAGAGGTGATGCATGGTTGACAGTGTTTAATACAGTAAAAGTTGAGTTTAAATAAAAAAAAAAATTAAATAAAGAAAGAGGGTTGACGTGGCCGTTCTGGAGAAGCACTGTTTGATCTGATTGAGTCAAACTTTCAGATTAAATTAGATTTCCAGCAGAACATATCTGTGGAAACGGGGTTTATCTGTGTTTCATTTTTATGGTTTGATCATTTTAAGAGCTTGTATGGTTTCGTTTGACGAAAGCCTGAAGGGCATTTTCTATGGGTCTAAAAAATGTCAGAGAACGTTTGAATTGTTTGTTTGTTTTTTATTTAAATCTTTACTTAAAACGTACTATTTTAGGATAGCTTTTATGTGACTCTTTTTATTATTCTTGCTTGTGTTACTTTGGCTTTCTATTGATTTTATTGTTTTGTGTATTTTTTAATTTTATATGTGTGTAAGTGTATGTAAAGTGCTTTGAGATTATTATTATTTGGATGGAAGCCAACCACAACAAGTACCAGTTCTGAAAAGAAGATTTGAAATATAGACACCAGTAAGAGCTAATATTAACATAGTCTTTGAACTTATAGTCATCTTGGTTTACACCTGGAGTACACCTGTGAGCAGGGCCAGTGACAGGACGTCCTGTAACATCACTCTGAACCTGACAAACTGAGATCAGGGACAGGTGCAGTGCAGAGCAGAAGTCTGGAGGTTTTGTGGAAGTAAGACCATTAGACCATTGCCTGCTGACCGGAAACATGCGTCCTTAAAGGATCCTCGGTTTATTTGTTCACATACAATGTGACGGAGAACATCGTGAGAAGAAACTCACACCTTAGGAACCAAACAACAGTTCCTTCAAGTTTATTTGAGAGCCCCATAAACATCGACGACAGGGGGGTCCTTCAAGGTGTCCTTAATGAATATAAGAATAAAATTGAATTAGCATTGTAATTAGAATTTTACATTTGAGAGAATTTATGCAAATGTGGATTAAATTAATTAGATTTATAACCAACAAAAGATAATGAATTGCACGAGAAATGCTGTAACTGTGAATTTAAACTGGAAATGAATTAAAACTGGTCCACTTGTGTGGCACTTCCATGTCTTATAACTTTTGTTTGTGTGGATTTCCATGTATCCGGAGCTTGTTGGTGAGATTGATGGATGTGGCCATTGCTGGGTCAACATTCCTGGACATGCACCTGCCCAACGACTGTGGTCCTTTGACCTCAGATGAACACTTTGATATCTGAGGGACGTTAACGTTTGCATGAACACCAACGGGACAACAGCTCCAGGATCATACTACAGTCCTAAGGGCCGTATGGTTCATTGAAGTTATGATGCTTAAGAGAATTGATTTTAATCATTAAGAATGTGCATAAGTCTCACTCCATGTGTTTTTATTTCAATGACAGGGACAGGCCAGAGATCTTGAGTCCGATGGGACGACCAGCTTAAACTCTGGCATATTTTTCTACTTTATTTTGGAGTGACACTGTGTTTTGATTTATGGACTTTTATGAATTTGATTTTGAAGAATCAGTGCCTGACTCTGTGGAGTCCCATTTGATTGTAAACATATCCCGTATAATCATTTTTGTCTTTGATTTGAAATGTGTTTGAGATTCAGTTTTGGGATTACATATAGTTAATGCTTGATGTTTGTGTGTTGACGCCGCCTTGGGGCAAGGGCTGGACAAAGACTTTTTCCCAGCGTTAGGTCAAATGGTCAAGTGTACTTAGGCTAGGTCAGATGCCCTGCTGGGTTTTCGCTTTGTCAAAAGTAAACAACTCACACTCAAGCTAGTAGATTGTTTATGCTAATTGTTATTAGCATAAAGAGGGGGGAATGTTATAATAATTTTAATTATAATGTTTATTGTTACTGGGACTTATAGTTCTCTTCAGGTCATGTCAAATTCATGTCATGTCCTTCGTGCTAATCCAAGCCTGGAGTAGACATAACAAGACTGAAACATGGCTTGTCCCGGGACTCTTGCACCTGGACCATTGTGAACGCCTCTCAACAAGGCCGTCACTGTGGGTATATAATATCCTGTTATGTTTACATCTTTAAGCAAACCTGTCGATGTAATATTCCGCTTCTTTGCTTCTCCTTGCAAGGATTAAAACCTGGACATTTCTTGTTAAAATATAATCTGTCTCCGTGTCTCTCCGGTTTAATATATGGATATAAAATATTCCTATAACAGTAAGGAAAGTGTTTTCTAGAGTAAAACGTCTCAGAGGTTGGTGGGCACTGCAGGTGTAATGTTTAATGTAATGTGTAGTTTAATGTAACACTCACCTTTGTCTGAATATCCTCTTCAAAGTGCTCACACCACAACAAGAGCCTTTCTTCTGATCAGCCTCAGCATCACCTTTGTGTCATTTTGGTAAAAACAGGAGTTTTTACCAAAATGACACAACCCAGAGCTTTGTAAAAGAGTACATTAAGCCCACTTCTAATTTTTGATTATATTATGATTATATTATTGCATTTACTGTGTTTGCAAACTACACAGTAATTATTCAGTCAGAGACATTTATTCTTATCTGACTAAAAACTATAAGAGCATTATGCTTTATTCCTTCCAAATTGAAGGTTAGATATGACCTTATATCATATTATTACCAAGTTTGGTCCAGTGTATCATATTAAGCTATCGTTAAAACGGTGGAGAGCCACCTTCAGCTAAAAACCGTATAACAAATGTATATATTCTGAGCAGTATTTTAAGACACAAAAATGTACTCACCTAGAAACTGGAGCGTGGTTCATTTAGTACAGTTGTACGATGAAAAAGTGATTTAAATCAGCGGAGTTAAATCAAACACAGCTAGCGTTAGCTTTTAGCTAAAAGCAAGCGATCTCCATTCATGAACAGCAGCAACTAACAAACTAATTAACAAAAAACGAAGACATACTGGCTAAAAAGCTTCGGAAAACAAAGACTAACCAAAAACAATCTTTGGGTGTAGCAAAAAGCTTGAACTTCACTGATTTAAAATAGTTAGGCCTCCACGGGTCTTTATCTTTATCCATATATTTAACCAGAGAGACACGGAGACAGATTATAATTTAACAAGCAATGGCCAGGTTTTATTCCTTGCAAGAATTGAAGCAAAGCAGACACAGTAACAAGGGTACAGCAGCAGGTTTGCTTAAAGATGTAAACAGGACATGAGATTATATACAACACAACTCCCCCCAACGGCCTTGGTGAGAGGCGTTCACAATGGTCCAGGTGCAAGAGTCCCGTGACAAGCCATGTCTCAGTCTAGTTATGTCTACTCCATGCTTGGATTAGCACGAAGGACATGACATGAATTTGACATGACCTGAAGAGAACTATAAGCCCCCAGTAACTCTAAACAATAAAACTTAAATTATTATAACAACGGGTCTCTCTTCTGTTCATATCCAGCTGCTTCTTTTACCGAGAGCAGCGTAAACAGGATGGAAGCGCGGTCAGCCACGCCCCCGCGATCCGACATAGCAGAATGGAGGCATCTGATAGGTCAGTTATTAATCTTAATAGTATGAGTTATGTGACAAATATCAATATAGCGATTACGGGAATAGTAAGATTGTGCTCAAAGAAAGGCGGCAGCGTTAGAATGATGACTGTGACAAAAATAGTCACTTCGTAATTGGCGCTGATTTTTCAATGGATGTCAATAGGGGTCAAGCTTGATGGAGCCAACCCCTACTTCCTATTAGGCACAGACCCGGAAGCGGGCTTGCTTTGTCCAGCTCTTCTACAGTCAATGGTTCTGCGTGACAAAGACGTAACGTTTCATTATTTTAAAATGAAAATAAAATGTTCTTTACGTTATCGGTTAGTTTTTAAGACCTTTTGAAACATGGATTTAAGACTTTTTAATGCTAATTAAGGCCTTATTTTTACATTATGGAATTTAATACCTTTTAAGACTTTTTAAGGATCCGCTTGAGCCTGATACAAGCACTACTTTAGGCCTTATATTGACGGAGGTCTGTACAATTTGGCATCTGCCACAAAGGTCAGCATGTATCTGTGTATTTTTACTCATTTCCTCTTTTTAACTGGATTATATCCATGTGAGGTAAAGGTCAAATAACGATGTCAAAGTTATCCTCATGTTTTTTCTGTTTCTTAAGTCACTGATTGGGATTCCAACTTGTTTAATGCACTGAGTTTTAATAGGAGTCCTGCAAAAAGGTTTTTTACTGTTTACAGAAAACATTCTGACTGTGCACTCTTGTGTCTTCTTGAATGAAACATAAAACCGTTTACTGACCTTTTACAGTCAGCCCTCCAGCTGGACGAGGCACAAGAAAATCAGTCTCATGCCGGTACAGTTCTGTAAAAAAAAAGTGTGTTATTTTACTGCTGCTTTTACTGTCAGGGAATGTTGAATCCAACCCTGGTCCAGAACCTTCATGTTTGTTTTGTCCTGATGATTTTAAAGCTAAGTGTAGCTCATCTAAATGTCAGAAGTCTTCTCCCTAAATTAGATTTGATAAAATCTTGTCGGGGATTTTAATCTGGATTGGCTGACATCTGTTTCTGATCATTTTAAAGTAATTTGTGATTATTTTAATCTCACACAGCTCATCAGTAATCCAACACAAATCTTAAACAGCAAAAAAAATCTTCCTGCTCTTGGACAAGGCGGACGTCTCTACCCTCTGCTCCTGCTGTCTACTTATCAGAGTGTGCTTCTCTGTCTCGTCTCTCCCACTTAAATCTTCTTATTTTCTGGACCCTACTGCCTGCTGGACTCTAAAGAACAGAAATGGATCTGATTACCTGGTCTCTGAGCGCTTTTGACTCATTTTTTTTTCACAAAAGAAGGGTGCACCGGGGAACCCATTTGCCCCGGCGGAACCTTTGCTTCATGCTACTCACAGGACGCCTGGAAGAACTGGCAAGTTCTGTGTTTGGAAGCTCTGTCAGTGGAGGACGTCAAGGATATTTACTTCCTGCTTATTGGTCTTGGGAATGCCTTAAATTATCGGAAAATTTGGCCCGATCTGAGGACATAAAAGAGTGGACTACATCGAGAAACTGACCGTTGAGCTGGTGCGGCGTGTTACTGGTCTGACCATGAAGGATACATCAAGGTTGCTCCATGACTTGGCCTGCAGCTGGGTCTTATTGTATCCTCTGAGACTTCCCCGTCCCCTCAAGGTCAAGGCCGCCGAGCCTCTCCAACACACAGCCAAAACATCGCCCCACAGAGACCTTGACTTAACTATCCTAACGATTTCAACCGTCTGCCATTTTGACATCTGTCCAACCCTTTACTTTAAAGCCCAAAATGATGATG
>JALDNG010001461.1:0-57520 GCA_024349245.1 Neodontobutis hainanensis
GATATTTAGAAACAGTATTTTTGTTCTTATGTCAAAACACAAAAACTAGTCGAAGATTTATAGGACCTATATAAAACGTGCATTTGACAATATTATGTGGAGCTATAATTGCCATACTCTGTGTTCTCAAAAATCTCAGTGAGATAAAATATCTTTGTTGGTATTTAAGGTGAATTGAATTTTAATATGAAATATTCTTTTTATCAGAAAACTAAACGATAATCAAGAACTCATAAGTATAGAAAAGTAGTTTCTTTTACGATTTTTCAAAAATACATGCACAAAATTAACTTACAATGTATCAAGACGAATTTCATTTGTAAGAGCATGTCAATTTTACACATTAATTTATCTAAAATGGAGTGTATAAAAAGCATCGATATATGGTACAAGATGTTAAAGAATAATTTTGTGCAACAAGAAAATCTTTAAAATGTTTTAATATTTTATTTTATGGATTACCTCTTATGAAAATTAAAGGAATTGAACATACCTTTTAAAATAATGTCTTAATAAATTTACGTTTGCCAGTTTACAAGTGTAATTTTAAATTTTTGTGGTTATTTATTTTATTTATAGCTTTTCCGTCTTAACTAATATAAGAAGAATTTCAACCAAAATTTTATTCAAAAAAATTTGACAGACTCACTACACTATGATAAAAATTTTTAATGATTAACAAAACAGATCTTGCTTATTTTAACGTGTATAAAATAATGTAAATTTTTGAATCTCATATTCCTTACTTTTTCTGAATTAGAACGATGATTTTGCAAATAATTTAATTTTGACTCATCAATCATTCATGAGGATACATTTTATCTGAATTCTTTTTTGTAATCATTAAGATTTATTTTAAATTCTCTGTTGGTGATAATTTTGAAAGAAATTTCAAATTTTCAATGGAATATTTGTTGCTTATTCGATCTTTAGAATGTTAAATTATAGAATTTTGTAATTAAATTATTTTCACAATGATTGAATCTGTTTTTTCAGTTCTTATTCTATAAAAGTTAATTCTTTTATTTTTTCGAATTTATTAAAGAATATATTTATCATATTAGCACTAAAATACTCCAGATCAATAATTTACTCTTTTGGTAAAATAATTTTTTAGAAAATGAATTATCATATGTAATGAAGCTAAAAGATATCCTTAAAATATTCAGAATACATTTTTGATAAAAATAAATATTTTTACAAATTTAAATAATATGGCCAGTTATGATAAATGGAATTGAATATCCAGGAGATCAAAATTTTAAAATATATCCTGTATTTTAGATTTTTACAGTATTAATATCCTATTGCTTATATTTTATTTAGATTTGTTGAAGTTTGTCTTATCGTTAATATTTTAAAATTGCATCAGATAAAAATCTTTTTTTATCATAGATTAACACACTTTAAATAATATCCGAAATTTAATGATGTCTTTTTAATAAAAGATATATTTTATTTAAGAAATGGAGGTTTCTGCAAAAATTTTTATATTTATATGTTAAAAATATAACTATTCCATAGATTTTAACTGAAAATTTCGGGTCTCATTTACAGGGTTAAAATAACTTATTTGCAGGAATTTAGATTTCTAAATAATGAATAAAAATCATATTTTCTTGTCAATACTCTTACGTTCAAAAGAAAAGTTAAAAATATTAGTTCGAACATCTTAGATCAAAAATCACTTCGATTACATTATTACAAACTTTTCAGAATGTAAAAGTAATTTAGTAGCCACAGATTATTTATGTCAATAATACATTTATTCGTTAGATAAATCATTATTTTACATATATGATGTCATCTGTGATAACATTTTTTTTGGTAATTCGTTTGAAAGAAAAACAATGAAAATTTAATGTGTATCATTTCATCAAATCTTCATATTCAACATTATTATTCTTATTTAAACATTTTTTGAACATATAGGATAGTTTATTAAGTATTTCAATGTATTTTAATATTTTTAGTGATGATTTGTGATATCAATTATATTTATGTATATCAGAACTGAATCATAATTTAACTATTGATTAGTTTTAAAATACATTTATTTCTGCGTGAATCTGTCAAATCTTCAGATAAATGATCTATGAGGAAATTTACCTGACTAATTCCTCCAATTATCTAAGCTACTTCAATACACGTTTATAATGATCCTAAAGTGTGATAATTTAATCTTGATAGAATCAATTTTGATCATTTACACTTTCTGAGACAACTTTAAGTTTTATAAATTTTAATTATGTTAAATTTATTTTGTTATTTTCAGATAGTTAAAACTTATCAAGAATTTGTTTTTACCAAAAAAATACTTTTAATCAATATTTATGCAATTAATTGAAAAGTTTTTTTCAATATCAATTGGAAATATATTCGAAAAATTCAAAAGTGGTTTTCTTGAAAAATTAGCTCACTGCGTGTTCGAAAGTTCTCGTTTTATTTCTGAAGAATATCATATTCATAAAATTAATATATTTATCGTTCATTTTACTGTGAAAAAGGCATGACAAAACCATTAAGGTCTCATTTACATTTCATTATTCGTTTTCATAAACCTATAGTTTCCCAATGCGTAACTTTGAGGATGTCTGTCGTTAATTCATTCTTGATACAATGTATATTATTTTAAATATTAACATTTAACTTCAAGTAATCGTGATCAATATTTGTAATATTTTATATTCTTCAAAATTTTAATGACTCAATTAAATTTATTCTATGTATGTTATTTTGACATTTAAAAGTTAAATAAATACTTATATTTATGATTCCATATATTTGAAATTTTATCATCGAGCATTGAATATTTCGATGTTTTTTTAACAAAATTTAAATGGAATTTTATCGTTAATTTAAAAACTTGATGTTTTACTTTTCTTAAGTGTGAATTTATTGTCTTTACAAAAATTAAATTTTCAAAAATATCGCATTATGGGATGCTTTTCAACCGAATCCTGAACATCTAATTAAATGATTTTTCAATTTTTGATTTTAAAATTAAAATATTTTTCGTATAAGTATCACTCATAAAGTTTTGTGAAATATAAGTCAGCGTCAATCTGTACATGAATTTTTCAGATGAGATTTCGGTTTTAGAATGTATCAGTTATTTATATTCACCATAAACTCATTTCATAAATTTTTGGTCAGGATAAAAATTTGAAACAAAATGATTAAACTTCTGAATTAATTTCAAATTTTTCTGCAACTTCCTCTTCCTAAAAATGGTGTAAAACTTGCAGAATTCCTAACCATTCATTTGGTCAAATAAATACTCTTATTCCATATCATTTCAATAACAGTGCTAATTTAGATTGGCTTAACTTTAAAAATATTCGTGGTTCTGAGAGGAAAGGTGTTTGACAGTTTGTTTATGGATGTATATAATTAAAGTATATTTCGTCTTTTCTTCAACTAATTGTTAAGATAGGTTTTAATTTTTGTGAAATTTAGGCGAAAACAAATTCACGAAGCTGATATTTCGTGCATATAATTTCCCTTCATACTTTGACTTGACAGAATGATGAAAATTTTTATCACAACAAGATTTTAGCATATTTAAATCAACATTATTTTACAATTTCATAAACAATGTCGAAAATAGATATTAAAGTGAATTATATCATTGGTATTTTATGATTTGCATTAAATTATATTTTTATGAAAATATAATATTTTACTTAAATAAAATAACTTAGTTTTATCTATTTTTCTTTCATCCAAAGAATTATTTTTACTCTTAAAATAAACGATTTAATCTCATAACATATTAAGCAGAAGAAAAAATTTATAAAAACAAATTTATTCATCAAATTTGCACCTGATAAAGTTAAAAAATTCTAAAGTAATTGAACAATCGCAAAATACGAGTAAAATAAAATTGAAAAACAAATTTTTAGCTATTGGATTTTACATTAAGTATGGATACTTTATTGCTACTTTAAATATTTATATTATTCAAAACTGAATGGGTTTTTGTTATATATTTCAGTTTTATTTCGATTCAATAAAACAGTTATATGGTAATCATAAAACCGCAGTTTTGCGCTTTTTCTTTATAATATCTTGTAATGGTGATTGACTAAATAGTTGAAGGCTGTTCATTGCAAAAAATTAATAAAATATTTTTACATTTGTTCAAAGTTATAATAAATTCTATTTCACAGAGAATCAAGAAGAAAAAATTTAGTAAAGTAACAAAGAGGTTAATAGGTTATGTATCAAATTAACACAAAGAAATTTCTTGCACGTTTGAATAAATCGAATTCTCGAGTTACTCTCTTCAATTTTTTTCTACACGATGTTGTCACTCTCCAAATAATATATATAATATATTCACTTTTGTTGAATAATTCACGAAGAAATGAAAAATATTTGATAACATGAAAATATTTTTTTAGATAAATTTTAAAATATAATTTAAAAATAATATAATCTAAATTATATTATAGCAAAAAAAATAAACTATTTTAAACTGTCATATTGACTATGTGAACTCTATTTGGGTAAATATCACTGATTTTAATCTATGATTGACTTCAGTATCAAATATGTTTAAACATATGATTAAGCCTATTTTGCAAATATAAAATACCAATGATATCCATCATAATGCTTATGAATGATCTTGATTCAAAAATATAATCATAAAAGTATCAATATGTGGGGATATTTTGTGTCATTTTTTTAAGTTTAGAAATAAAAACCCAGATTGATACTCAAACAAAACAACAATAAGTCGCCAAATCAGAAGAATAACGACGAAAATCCGATCAATTTTAATAGTAAGCAATTATATATCTGAAAATATTTTCTTGATTTAAAAGCACTATTTTACATATAATAGTTTGTTAATTATTCTGTGACATCAAACCAAAGAAATTTATAAACACAAAACGAGACAAAGATTATAAATTTTGAAGTAATCTAAGCATAACAGCGTTCGTAAAGTAAACGAAAACAATCATATTACACCGATTGATTATATTTATGTTTATTGACCTAATTTAGTATATTTTGACATTCTAACTGAAAAAAAAGTAAAACTACTGATCCTTTATCATCCAAATAATTTATTATTGTTTTATAATATAAATTTTATCATATTTTACTCCAATAAAAAGGAAAGACATAAAAAAATATATTTTAAGCTAATAATTCATGAAATAGATTTAATGGTAACTCTAATTTGGTGCATAACTATTTTATGATGCTATTTTGGTAAATTTATAAAATTACTCGATAATTATCAAATATCTTGTAATGGGATTTTTTTCCATAAGGTTAACGAACGATCTGATAACTAAAGAAAAAATTTTCTCATTTTGAATTGATGACTTTTTAACATTATGTTTTAATTTTATTATCATAATATCCGTTTTTAGTTTTGAACTTGGTAGATTTTTTTATATTTTTCGATTAATTTCAAAATTAACTTTTATTCGAAGAATTGAATAATAAAATAACAACATAAATAAATATCTTACTTTTTATTATATAATCGAAAAAATTCAAAATTATTTTTATTTTTGAAATTATATAACAAATTCACCGATAAATTTTAATTACTTTTATCGCATCAATAATATTATTTTAAACTTCCTCCATAAGGAGTAGTAAATTTAAAATGGAAATACAAATATAAATTTTATCGTTTTATTTTTAGAAAATTATTATTGACGTAAATTCAGCTGTAGACACTAAGAATACACGATTTATATTTTTAATTATCAATAATTAATCTATTTATTAATATAATCATGATAAATTTTTTCTGTATTTATAAAAAAATATCTTGATTCTCTATGCTAATTTTACTGTATTTATCCATAAGTTTTTTTAATTTTCATCATAAAATTGTATTCTTAAATATATGGTCGTATTTTTAAATTTTGGAACTCAAATTTTCGAGAAGATTTTGCATAAATTTGTTTCCATAGTTTACAAATATTTTTGAAAAATCAATATCATAAGATTTTTTCTTGAAAAATACTTCATTAAGATTTTATTTGAAACAAAAATTGATTTAGAGAATAATTTTTATATTTAGGTATTTTATTAGCTAAAACTCCAACAGGCGTAATTTTTCTTTGATGTTAAAACATATTTTTATATCTTAAACGAAAATAAAGATAAAATCAAATTGGTGGTTATTTATTATGAAATTGTTATATTACTTTTGTTGAATTCGAATTCAATTGTAGATTCGATAAATTTTTGCATCATTAAATGTATTTTAAATGCTCAAAAGCCAAATGAAGAATGCGATCCTCAAATGATAAAAAGCTTAAAATTCTCCCTCAAAATATGAAAAATCAAAAAGTTGAATGAACGACAAGTTCAAAAACTGTAAGTCATCTCTTTCGATACGAACATGGACTATTTTTGAAATTTTTAATTCGCCATTACTTAAAGTTATAAATATTTTTATGGTGTAGTTTCATTATCATTCACAAGACTTTATCACTGAGGATGAAGCAGTGAATATGATTATTTTTTACCAAAAAGTTTTTCAATAATAAGAAAATGCTAAACGGAATTGTTTATAAAAATACTTAAAAGGTGGGCTTTCTGAAGTATTCTCTCATATAGATGAATGCTTGCCGAGATCAAACACAGAAACACTAAATGAAAAGGATCTCAAAATCATATTTGGGTTTCTGGTATTGGAGGGGAACGTCGTTCACTCGTAAAAATATATATATCAATAATTGTGACGAACTATGCAGGTGCAATTAAAATTCCAATTATTCGAGAAGTTTATAGATCTGGAATAATTATACAGTGTGATAAATTACCCGCATACTGTCAAATCAAAAAATTTGGTATATTTACAAAAGACTGAGAATTACAGCTTCGAAATCGTTGCTCCTAATACTTTCGTGAGCACTTATAAGATTTAATCAACGTGGGAGAGTCATAGTTGAAAATTACAAAATGTAGGGTATGCGCCGTTAGGTCGTACAAGGTATTCTGAATTAATTAATGTGAAAACGAGATATCGCCTAGATAATTCTCTGGACTGTTGAATCTAGTTTAATTATACTTTACATCAGATAAAAATAATTTTAACTCTTACATTTTTTGTATTTTCAAGAAGTGTTTTGTTTTTTTTTATTTGGTACTTTTACTTTTTAAAATGTGTCAAATATTCATTTTATAATTTTGAAATTTAGAAGATGTCAGAAGTTAAATAATTTTTATATATTTGGCGTTATTATACACGCAAGCGCAAAAATTAAATTTGAATTTTTATACTTAGCCTTGACAAATGCTGAATCAACATTTTAATATAAATATGACTTATTTTAACTTTTCCGACTGATTTAATGATCAAAAACTAGACCATAGTCAAACAATCTAGAGAAATCAAAACATTTGCGACATTTTAAAAAATTACCGCCTCTTTGGTTTATAATTTGGCTTATAACTGAATATTTTTTGAGATTTAAATTACTTAAAGTGGTAAAATAACAATAAAAATCTCATCACAAATATCACATTATGGACAATTAATTTTAATTAAATGATACAAAAATTATAACAGTGAGTTTGTTCTTAAAAAATATATCTTAGCCAAAAGTTAGTTTAATATTTTCGAATCTCATCAGCATAAAATCAATTTCTGAAATATAATTAGGAAGTAAATGATTTGAAACGCAGAATATCCCATTCTAATTAAGTAAAGATGTGTTCTTAATCACTAAATATTTTTAATTTCACTTCATTTATTGAGCATGCTCAGCATTTGAAAAAATAAAAACCCTAGGAATTTATCAAGATCGCAACTTAATGTTACTTTATTTATTTTAAGAAAATTTTCCCTTTACATTGAATTACTTTATTTCTCTTTCAAAAGTTCAACATTTATGTACCAATTCAAATAATTGATATGCTTCAACGAATTTAACAAGTCTTTTTTAAAAAGTTTACTCGAGTTGTTTTAATGACTTTTAAATTGTATTCATTTATTGTTTTATCGAATCTTGAAAAACCTGAACTGAAAACTATTTCTCATTAGGGATTTAGCTCGCAGCATTCAATTTGCTAGATATCTTATATTTTTGATTGATTAGAATGAGTAAATACAGGCGTATTTAAAAGTAAGTTCAATTTATGTTGATTCTCCTACATAAATCTAACCTTGGGTAATTTTCGGTTACGGGGAGTAAAGTATGAAGAAATAATTTTACAATTGTTTGTATATTTAGTGATTTAGAAACGGTTGATCTTCTCAAAGTTTCACTTCAACATTTTCTACGATACCATTCGTAAAATTATTATTTATCTTCAGAATCGTATGAGCTAAAATATCTGAAGTGAAATTGAATAATTTAGAATCAATTCATAAAATCAAGATATGTTTGAATGCTTTTTGCTCGGAATTGGCATTATTCGCAGAAATATCGAACAGTAAGTGTGTGGAAATTTTTCGAGAGGTCCTAAGTAATATAATATGTATATGTTCTGAGTTCTGAAGCGATAAAGGAACATTTTCCCATTTATGAATCCTTCGTGAACTCTAATTAACTCTACGGCGATGATAGAATCGTCATGAGATAATTTTGTATTCAAAAAGAAACAGTATTTGCCGATTTATCATTCGATCTTGAGATTTCGCAACGACGTGTCTGCGCATGTAATTTTATCCAGAAGCCTAAATTTTAAAAGACGGGAATACACTTTCATTGTCCAGTATTATAACTATTGAATTATCAGAATTTTAAGAAAAGTAAAATAATTCAAATTTTTCACTATTTTCATAACATATCGGCATGTCCATCATAAAACCAGAGTAAATTATTTGTATAAAAATTCCTATCAGCCTACGATTAAGTTCCATTTTTTAATTTAAAAATTTTATTGTGAAAAGTTCTTGCCAATAAGCTGAAAATAAAATTATAATCTGTTTTATATTTTACATTCAAATGATGAGATAGTGTAAAACATAAAAAATGAAAACAAAACATAAATTATTAAATTAACGAGCGGTCACGGTTGACCTAAAAGGTTTGCCTCTATATACACAACCAAAACAGCAATAAGATCCATAATTTCGACACAAAATCTTGAAAGTTAATTTGCAAATCATTAAAATTCCCAAAAAAATTAGCGGTCAAATATTTCATTTCCAAAACTTATTGAATTTTAACTCATTACTTTTTCGTAATTTGATTTGTAAATTAAAAAAAATTAAAATACTTTTGAATATTGATACTCAAAATGACTGGAAAATTATGAACTTTATTTTACTGTTTTTGGTGATTTAAATTCATGCGAAATTATAAATTTCGAAATGAATGAGGAATTTTCACCAAAAATTCGCATGCGTGCCGAAGAGTTTACTAATAAAGAGCATCCTAAACTAATGTGGTCCATGAACAAGGTTGATTTGACCAGGTTTAAGTTCACTGTTAATGTTATTTATTTTTGAGTTTACCCACATGGCTATTCTATTAAATTGGATCCTCAATCTAGAGGAGATTTAGATAGATAGCGCGAAAGACAACGTTAAATAATCTATTCTAGGCTCATTAATGGAGGAAGTGCGAATATTCTATTATTTTAAGCGCTTTAGACATATTAGTTCAAAAATAATAATTGCCAAGCATAGGAATTATTATATATGACGTTTTAAACCATTAAAAATGTAAAACATATTATCATAATTGTTTAAAAATCCGTGGAAACCGGTCTCAACCCCATGGTTTATCATAGAATAAAACTAAGATTAAAATATGAAGCATTAGTCTGATTTTTAAGGAATCTAAATGATGAGATTAATCACGTTTGATTATGCGAAGACATTTAAAATAATTACTAGCCTCGAAAAACGAAAAAAAGTTGATTTTTAAAAACACTTATTAGATTGTCTTCAAATAAAGAAACTCTTTCTGTTTATACAGACTAAGAAGTGATTAAGTTTTTATTTTGACTCTTCGAAGTGAAAATTCTAGCGATTTTAATTTGAAATATACAACTTATTGAAGGAGTTACCACTATAATTATCGTTTACAATATCAAAAGCAAAACCGATATTTTCGACTCAGACGCATTTAAATTTTTTCAATCCCTTTATCACGAACACAAAATATACATTCGCAGTTCCATTAAGTAGATTTCTTATCTGAAAATTATTTATAAAACATCTGTTCGATATCCATAAAAATCTTAACAAGCACATTCCCATTTCTTGTCTCTTGGTCACATGGCTGCCCTCGATTTTAACCGAAATTCTCGCCAAGTTTTATCATCGGTAACATGGGTGCAGTCATACCTATAATTTTAGATGTTTTCAAATCTACCTGAGCCTGTCTACTTTCGATTACATTGTTGACTCTGATGAAGAACAAGAAAATCTAATGTAAAGAGTCAAAAATTTATAAGAGAAGCAATAAACCTCTTTTTTATAGCTATTGTCGGTGTATTTGATCACCCTATAACTGTTGTTTAGTTGCAGGGTTTTCTCTTGCACCTAAATAACGGGGAACGGGGGATACAGAGTGTCGATACTGTGGGGGTTCCTCATTAAAGAGTTTTCAATGTAATGGTTGCTTGATATCTGGTGTAATTCTATAAATAAACAAACATTTCCCTCTCATAAAGTCAGTACTCAGAAGAAGTTAAATTCCAGATTATCCTTCGATATAATCCTTAAAACTGAGCCTTTTTTACAAACTTAACTACATTTGACTCGAAAAAGTAACCTCTATACCTTTGAAATTTCAGTACATTTTCAGAAATATCCACAATATTACATAAATTCTTGTATCATAGATATATATTGGAAGAAAACGGGTAGAATCAGAATAAAAACCGCCTTTTTAATCCACATTAAGGGATATATGTAATCATGATCTGCAAGACTGGTTATTTTCATCTCGGTAGCAACATATGTTAAACCTCTCACTTTCATAATATCCCGCCAGAGAGTTAGAAATGTAGAAACTGAAGAAGTTAGCTGGTTTCATGGCCTTTTTCCAACAACAAAAACTATGAAGTCTGAGTTATACGGAATAATCTTGTATTCGAAACCTATCTCTGTGCTGCCTACCCGAAGAATTGAGCTGTGCTTTTATTTATATCAGGAAATCCCGGAATCGACTATTTTCAAAGCCATAAAAATGCTTGCGATTTTAATGATGTAACTTCTTCCAGCTTATAAAACGGTATTACGAAAATTTCTCTTCGGTCATAGTCGTTTACAAATTTAATCGTATCAATGTTTCTGCATGGATTGTTCAGAAGTACTTTACTCCCCCTCCAGATTATTTTAATTAAAACACATCCAGAATGAATATATAATGAACACGGAAAAACTATCATTCGAACTTATTCTGTTAATTAAAATTTTTAATTTGGATTTATTTTATGCTAACTATGTGGAAGTTTTATAGATAATGGGAAATGAAATTTGTATATCTATGCTAAGTAATGTCGTTTCCGTTTGTTAAATAAAAAATTATACGAACAAAATTTTGAATTTTTTGACTTTATCGAAAAATAAAATAACTCGAAATACTATGTGGACGAGGTTGTAAGTTGAAGAACTACTCTCGTTTTCTTTACGTTATAAAATATAAATTGTTGAGAGTTTGTACAGCAATGTGTTTATTTTAATCTCACGTATTTGGAATAGATATGATTAACTGAGGTTACACACAGGTTATGATAATCTTGAACCATTGAGCTCACTCGTATGTTTTTCCTTTGTATAAAAGCCTCCGTATAAAATTTCATTCTATAGTAGAAAATGAGTCTCCTCCAAGCCTTTTCAAATCCAGAGCGTTTTGATTTTTGAAAAACTCTTGTTCGGTTAGGTTCAATGAATAGTTTTCCACAAAGATGGATGCTGATTTTGAGGAAATTTCTGTTCGTTGTTAATCAAACTATAAATCTACTTACAAATCGAAATATCCCTTTGGAAGAAAGTACAAAGGATCTATCGAAATCAGAATACTGCGCTTTTAGCTACCAATAATTGACGAACGTGACGTAACAATTTCCCATATTATCAATTCGCCGAAAATAAAAATAAAAATTTCCCTAAAAAATGGAAAAAGCATGCCTGATTAGGATTGAAAAGGGACAAGAAGTTCTAACTCGTTATGGATTCATTTTCAGAATCAAAAACGAATATCTGGAGGGAAATGTTACTGGAACTGCAAAAGTGACACTTGTATGTCATTGCCGTCTCTTAGAACAGAAATTTGTTAAGTTTTAATGGAACGCACTAACATTCTAACGATGAGGAGTTAATAGTTTCGTCTCAACTGCGCAATAATATAAAGGAAATGGTCACCAGTAATCCCTACAGACCGGCCCAAGACATGTATGATTGTGCATAGGCAGATCTTGTGCAATCGTACACTCATGATGTTGCACAGTTTCTACCCTCCTTCCACACTCTTAAAGTGTCGATCTACAGATGGAAAAGGGAATTAGCACCAATGGGAATTGTTCTTGATAGTGATTCTTTTAATTTCAACTTCTTTCGTCTTTCTGAGATTGTAAATATGTTATTACATGTTTCGTTTGGTGATGAAGCGTTAGTAGTTTTGGGAGATTCCACTTTCATTCAACGATTCGCAAACGTGCGAAACCTCATAGTCGTTATGGATGGTACATATAAATCCTCTTCTACTTCATTTTACCAAATTTATATTTGGCACGGTGTCTTTTCTGGTCAAAGTTTTTCTATACTCTACTGTTTTATGAACAGTAAGACCCAGACAGCATACGCTCAAATGCTGTCTGTTGTAAAGGGGAGGCTTGCTGAGTGTAACATAAATTTTTCTTTTCGTCGAATCCAAATAGATTTCGAGCAAGCCGCATTTAATGCAGCTCTTGTAGTCTTTCCAGTGGCTGAAATTTGTGGTTGTTACTTCCACTTCAGGCGAGCAACTCTGAGGCGGGTACAAAGTTTAGGTCTGACAGAATTGTATCATGGAGATACAAATTTTAAACGTTGTGTCCACTTATGCTCTGCTTTGCCATTAATCCCTTTGGAAAGCATAGATTCTGCCTGGGATCATATCCTGAATCTTTTGACAGAAGATAATGAAAGTGTTTTGGAGTTTAAATTATACATGGAGAACACTTGGCTCTCACGGTCTGATAAAAGTCTATTTAGCAGGCAAACTTGGAATCATTTTGGTGATTTACGTGGAAGAACAAACAACGCGGCGGAAGGTTTCCACAGGAAACTAAATCAAAGTACTGCAAGCTTTTGATGTTGGTTCTGTTCTGAAGCAAATTCAGATCTATGCTGATATAGAGTTGAGGAGACTCCTTGATGGAGGAAAGCCAAATCTCAGGACGCGCGTCTACGTCAAACAGGATGAAAAAATAAAAAGGCTGTGGGATCTATATGAAAATCGTGCTCTAGACCTGTTTGAACTTCCTGAAGAACTAAATGATTCAATTAAATTAGTTTAATGATTTTTAATTTGTTTTATATGTTTATTTTAATGTGAATTTATCAATAAAAAATAGTTTGCATGTATTCTTTTTCAATTCAAACTGAAAAATATTTTAAAAAATTATTTAAAGATAAAACAAGGGTTAAAAATTATATTATTTTTGGCGAATCGTACCCTAATCATTTTTTAACGCTGAATGAATGGAAGACGATTACAGGTTAATAACATCTTAGTATACAATCTTAACAGGTTTAGAAATTTAATCTGTTAAATTTAGGTTAATTTTCTTTGATGGCTTCATCATTAATTTTAAAAATTCTTAGAAAATCAATACATTTAAATTGTTTTGGCTCAATATTTTCTTGATAATTTAGTTAAAATTTTGACGAAGTTTTAACCATCTATTAGGATTTTAAGAAGTGAAATTTCATTCTGCGACAATGTGTGATATATTTGCCAGTTGAAGAATTCAATACATACCTTAATTTTAAGAATTCATCGAATGATATTGTCATAAATTTTGAGGATAAATTTTTTAAAATTATAAGTTAAATCGTTTCAACGATATTTTATTTATTAGTCTCATTCAATCTTTTCAAATTGAACTAAATCATTCATCTTTAAGAATAACTTTTGTAAAAATATCTACGTGAATATTCAAAAATAATAAAATTTCCTTCTTAATACTTCAAAAAATTATTCATCGAAATTTATAAAATAAAATTGGATTTGGGTCATATAATTAGTTGCCACGTTTTGATAATTAAAGAATGTCATGCTTCACGTTTCTTTTCATAAAAATGAAAGATAATTTTGATAAAACATGAAGAATGTATATCGATTCCACAACTGTCTCAATCATTTTGTTAAAATTATGAAGGTTGATGATAGAGACACGTCGATAAAAGGTGAATATACATTTACCATTCTTGAGTTATCATTTTTGATCTTTTAAATTTAAAGAAAAAATGTGTTTTAACTTTTTAGTATCTTTTAAAACCATTCAATTTTAATATTACCTGAGAAATTAAATAATTTTGATCCGATTAAACTTTTCAATGAAATAACAATTTTAAGTGAATATAATTTTCTTTGTAAAATTAATTTTTTAATGATATAAAAATGTTCATCATCAAGTTTACTAAATATCGGTGGTAACTAGTTTTCAAAATTTTTGCCTTCTTTTGTTCATATAATGAGACCTTATTGGGCGTTTTTGATTTAATTTAACCCACATTTTGAATATTAAAGATTCACGATTGGTATTAAACCTTTCAACTAGGGATGGTTAAGTTGGAAAAGTCATACCTTTTAAAATAATTAAGACAATTAAATAAAATTTTAACTTTAAAATACGCAGATTTCAATTCATTTTTTAATGGCAAAAATTGTTTCAATGTTTGATATCCTTATTTTTTTTATACACATGTCAAAGTCTGTCATGCATGTTCCATAAAAGACAATCATAATTATAAATGAAAATTTGAAGAGATTTTCATTTTTTTCAATTGTATGTAAAATATTTCATTTATGGAAAATTTTAATCGATAAAATTCTAACAAACAATGGAGATCCAAATATAATTTTAAACGTTAATTAATTTTAATCTATTATTTTAACCGTATGTTATATTTCTGAATTGAAGAATTTTTTATTTTAAATTTGAGGTTTTCGTATTTATGTTGATATGTTCTATTTGATTCCTTTTATGAGAAAATTATTTAAAATAGGCTAAATTATTTTCATCCATAAACCACGTTTTCAAACGATGTAAAAGAAACAGACTAACTGTCTGGATCAAATTAAACTCTTATGATATAATTAAGTTTATTAAAAGCCACACCTTTTAAATTCACATTTTCGACGAGTATATAAAATAAAAGATGATTTATAAAGTTGTTAGTATCAAAATAAAGGATTTTTCTTACATTCTTAATTTATATTTTCTTGTGCTCTCCTGAAGAGCCTGTTTTGAGAGTAGAAAACTTATCGGTTTCTTCGAACATTCTGAAAAAAGATAGATTATACAAATGTAATTTTTCTCTTTCCAATGGGGAAAAGCGAGCCCTCAATGGGCCGCTAGTGTAAAGGGAATATTCTATGTAATTATAACAGCCTGCGAGAGTACCCCCCCCCGCAGTATTAACAAGCAAAGAGATAACGTTTTTTCCATCGAACTTATACCGCAGAGGTAGGGCTTCCCTAGTAGGCAAAGGAGAAGGTGAACCTCTTACATCACCCAATACTTCATGTTTACGCCGTGCCAAGGGTTTGAAAATGAGGAAAAGAACTGAAAAGCTTATCTTTGTAACCATATATTTACTGATGGAAGTGGAATAGACGGAAACTTCCTTCCAAATAAGCCGTGATAAGTTTCACTTTTCCTACCTCAGTAATGAAAGATTTTTCAATGATATTTAAATGAATTGACAACAAATAATAATTTTTGTGAATTTCTACTCTGCTTTTTCAAATTTCCAAACTTGATAATTATGAAAATTGGCCATATTAATTTTTTATCATGGAATAATGTTTAATTTCCTGACAACATATTCATTGCTGACTCTTTTCAGATTAAGTCAAGATTAAACCCGAATTTGTGGTCAGTAGCCACTTACAAGAGTCTGATGAATTGCAAACTTTTAAAGGCCTCCTTAAGTATGTGTGAAAAGGTAATAATACCTATCTTTCTCAGTCTTAAGATTAGATAGATTAATGAAGTATTCATACCTTGGAAGATGACGCCGCAAAGGTAAGTATAACCTTAAGAGGCAGAGTATTGTAAGAAATCTGTGACTACTACTCTCACAAGACTCGAAAAATTCAATCCGAGGATGATGCCTCAAGGAAGTATAACGCCTTAAGGCAGAGTTTGTTTTTGAGGGCGAACATGGAAAAATTTGATGTTGGTTTCGCTCATTCTGATACTCAAAAATAATTATATCTCGTTTGATCAATCTTAAAATTTTTCAAACAAATAACATGATTCATGAATAAATTAATTTGACATTAAACAATAATAAATTGAAAAATAAAAAAGATAGATCTTCTGAGTTTATTACAAATTTATTTATGTTTTTTTGAACGATTCAGATTATGTTACATTTTCTATTTTATACTCCACAATGAGCATGTGTAATTTCTTTAAATTTCCGAAAACTATCCTCTTAATACTCCTAAATTTTAAGTCTCGCAACGAATTTCAAAGATTTTCCAGACTGAAATATGTTTTCACTTTGATTTATACTTGGGAGTATGCCATTTAGTATTTTATTCGTTATCTTACAATTTATTCATTTTCAAACAGAACAAGATAATTGTGAATTATTTCATAATCTAAAATTGAAAGCGGATATGAAATTATCTAATTAATATATCGCGTGATTTCCCATATCGATACCTTGAAATCTTCACAACTTACTGTATTTTCTTGAATCGTGTGATACTAAGTTACACGTTTACAAGTAGCAAAAAAAAGAAATCTTGTTGCATATTGTGCTGGGATAGGAATTAAGAAGATTACTTTGACTCTTTCAACATTTATTTTGTCATGTTATCAGAATTGATCAAAATTTTCACCTTAAATTAAGGTTTATGTTGTCGTTCAATGATTCAAAATGTCTTGTAAATTTGCATTTCCAACCCTGGCATTAATTATTTTTTCACAGCTTTTCAAAATTGAAACTCATTTTACTTTTTGAAGTTAAGTGGAAATGCTTAAAACATATATCAACTGTACTCGTTGAAACATGAACTTATCAGGTTTCTAACACTCTATAACGGAGTGTTATGTTAGATTTCCAAGAAAATTCTCGTCTAATTTTGAAATCAGACGTTCCATTACCTCCAAATTCAATTTTGCCCACTTATCCCTTACGCGCTAATAAGTACGTATATATCAATTTTTTTATTATTCCTCACAAATAGAAACCAAAAAATATTTTAAATAAGCACGGAAGAAATTGGGAAACTGAATACCCTGCTGATGTTTTAGATAAATTCTTTATCGATAACAATCCGACTCCAGATCTCTTTCGATGGAATCTGTGATTTTCGCCTCTCCTTCAGATGTTCTGATTTTCAACAACTTTAAACATAGCTTGTCTTTAAAGACGTCACAACTTCCAAGCACCTCATCTATAGCCCTTTCTCGTTCGCTTCTGTTGGTTTTCAATTATTTTTTGGTATCTGACATGACCGATAATTTTTAATTTTCATTACACGATGGAAAACCTGAAAATTAAAATTCTTAGATACTTAGTTCATTATACAAGATTGAAAAATTATGATTGGAACTATTGTTAATTTACGAAAATCTCAATTTCTGTGATATTTAAAAACCACAAGACCTACTTTTTAACACACTATTTTGACGCTAATTTTCACCAAACTTTAAAGCATTGGAAATTCTTAATCATATTAACTAATTTTAAAATGGATTAACTTTCAAACGATGATTTTTGCCAAATGTTAGATTCCTAATCCTCAGCCTTTTAAAAAGTCAAAATGTGAAATGGTTGAGATCAGATATTGTTTAGGTATCTCTGCATTGAGTGGATGAGGTGTGAGTTGATAGATTGGCACCAAACCGACAAAACCGAAAATAAGACTAACATCGCAAGGAATATCTAATTAATGAAGCCTTAGACAGGTAATACCCAGAATTGCAAGATTCTCCAAAGGCGTATATACACCATTATTTGATAAATCTATGGATTCTTTTGACGAACTTTAAACAGAACTAAAAGCCATCATTATTAAAAATATAACCAAGACTTGGTCAATAAAGCTTCAATTGAAGTGACGAACTCAGATTTTTTCACAAAAATTAAATAAGACGAAAAATATCCAGTTGAATTTAAAATATTCATGAAGAACCTGAATGAAAAAAAGTTTAAGAATTATGTGAAATTGTTTTAACTCTTATTTCGATGCTTTTCAAAAATGATAAATTGGAAAATATTTTTTTCACACTTAAAAATACATTCTAATTTAATTTCAAAAATTAGAACTTTTTAAAAATTCAATCTATCATGGTTTTTTCATTCTTATAACAATTTTAAACCACGATTGAATAAAAGCGTGAATTTTAAGAATCGGCAATTAAAAGGCGCAAATATTTCATAGAATAATCTACCCGGGTTTTTTCAATAAAATTAAAGAGGCGCGAAAACCAATTCAGACAACATAGCATCTATTTCACGTTTACACACTTACGATGAACTTTTCTTGGCGTATGGTGATGGGATGCTTTTATTCACGAACGGATCTTCTATTTCTTGAGACACAATGAACTTTTTTAAATGTTCAACTGCTTTCGAAGATTTTCTGAATTCCATTTCAAGGTTATTCTCTACATATTTTATCTCCAAAGAGAGTTTTTCACGAGATGGGTCCATTCGGTATAATCCAACGACGAAATTAGACGAATTAGGTTTCCATTAAAAATATCCATGAATTTGCTTGCTTTGATTTGAGTATTTTTCAGCCAAAAATTGATAAATTATCATTTTATCAAAATTTAAAACTTCCCAGTTAATACTCTGTTTTATGGTATTAATTGCGATGAATTCTCAAATCGTTCAGATTAAACGTATTTTATGAATAAAAATTTTAACTATGACATTCAAAGCAATTAGTGATGTCTTCTGCAAATATACAATTTAACACCTGGATGCGTTACTCATGTAATTTAGGCGGGGATTAAAATGTTAAATTTTTTGTATTCTTATTATTTGTGGAATTCCGCCTAAATATCAATTTTTCATTCTTGTAAAAATTTTACCTTGTTAATCCATGTACAGCTTATATTCGAATCATTATTTATCTGCATATGATTTTTGATATTTTCGCCATCTTTAAATACGTAACGCGCAAATTTTCATAAAATAACACGATTTGAATTGTATAAAATTTTCCAATTTTAATGTCAAATAAACTCTTTGGCGCCTTTCTCTTCAAATAATAAAATTTTCTACATACGTTTAAAGGTGTAAAACGACAATTGTGAGCTCATCTCACAATTGGGACAAATATTCAAAGGCTAAATAAGATAAGAATTCATTCCAAAGTTTGGTTTTGCACACTTCTTTTAACCAGGTATAACAAGAAATGATGGAATTTTTTTCAAACGAACTTATCATACATTCAAAAATACGAACTGAAAATCTCAAGCCAAGTTCAAATTAAATGTATATGAGCATTTTCAGGGCTCTATTTTTAGGATTTCTCCTCATACAAAAACGATTTAAATATTATCCTCTTGAGTTGACTCGAAATTACGGCTCAGAAATGATGGGTTTATTTTCAGTTATTGTTTCAATCAGAAAGAACTAAGTCTATGGGAGCATTTTTCAAGAGGAGCTTTAATATATACGAACCATAAATCTTACATATTCTGATTTTTTATCTTTTAGGGGCTCTAAGTCAGGTTAACGCCTTTTAAACACAAGATTAGTCTCAGTAGGTTAGGTAAAATTCGTAACCTCGCTTTCAACAAAGCTTCACCATCTGTGATTTTCCGGCATTTTCCCTGGCGCTTAATTTAACACCTCTCAATGGAGAATAGGCGCATCCCGAGAATTTAGGTCAAATATTATATTTTAAATAAATAATTCTAAAGCTGTGAATGTAACTACAGATTTGGATGAGGATCACAAGAACAAAAATTTATGTTCGTTAAAATTCATAAATCGTCGAAGATGTCTTCTTTTATGCCATTTTAAATGTAACAAATGTGTTAAATGTACCGTTGTGTGATTTAGGATTATTTTAAGGATGCTTTTATCATCAGATTTATTTGTAAAGAATAATTATTTGTCTCATATATAAAAACAGGTTGGCTATTTTTCAACATCGAATATGTAGACAATGCTCTGTTTCATTCAGTTAGATAATTAATGAAAACTAAAATGATAAAAGTTTGAAAGTAAATTTTTTCATTAATAAATAATTATTTTTTTATCTAACTCTGGTTAACTTTTCTAAGTGAAACGTGTTAACGCAAAGCATTATAGAACAGTTCAAAAATTAATTTCACTTGTAAAAACGATAAAAATATATTGTTCAAAAATTGATTCCAAATCAACTTATGAACTCAAAGCCGAGTTGTTTCTAACTCGATGAAACCTATGTACACCTCTCATGCCCTTTTCTTAAATCTCGATTGAAGCAACTTAAAACAATCTAAAATTATTTTCTTGAATAATTGTAAAATATAATAAATTACCTTTATTTTAAGCAAATATTTAAAATATTTTCGATCAGCTATCACTTCACTCTAAAATGAATTAAAATTTAATGAAATATTTTGGTCGATGGTCAGTAAAAATTGGATTCTTATTTTATTTTTCGATTATTTAAATATATCAAATAAAAAACGATAATTTTAAGAAAATAGATTTTTAAATATATTGCGTGTGTTATGAATCAAAGATAACAAACGCAACAATAAAAACTTGATAAAATTTAAAATAGGGATTTTAAGCAGATATAATTAACCAATTAGTGTTCTCATGATCCATTTTTGTAAGGATAAGATTAGTCCGGCCTCCTTTATTAAATTTGAGGATTCTCATAAAATTAATGGGCGCAAACAGTATAAATTTTGAAATGTCAAGCTTAAAACCAAACAACCATGCTGATTTAGAGCATACCTTTTTTGAACGTAAGCAGAAATTTTTAGAGAGGTTTCAAAAAACGAAATGATTTCCCCATATTGAAATAAAGAAAATTTTGAAGATGAAAAATTTAGTTTATCACTCATTTCTTAAAGGTAAATTGAAACGAGATTCAATATTTATATCGGATTTATCTTATAATTCCTGCTTAAGTATCTTAATCGTTCATTAGAAGTCAGAAATTCATCTCAATTATTCGAAGATGTAGTCTAATTGCATTTCTTTAGAGGTTTTTTTGTTTTATACAACTTCATCGAGATAAATTTCAATATATAACACCTTAATTTTCATATTCATATTTTTACAGAATTTCAGAAAAGATAGCTTTATAACTCTTAATAGTTTAAAATATGTTGAAGTGGACAAAATAATTTTTAAATTAACGCATGCGAGGTAAGTTTAATAATGGAGAATTATTTTAAAATATAAATAAAACCATAAAATAATTCAAAAATAAAACAAATGAACATTGTCTCATTTTTGACCGCCAGGAATTCTATAAGAGGAAAAATTCATAGATTAAGAGGAAAACGAACGTATTCTGAGTACAATGAGTATTCTATTTATAACACATTATTTCAATAAATATTTTTGGTAAGTATCTAACTATCCGAGTGAACATGGCTATGAGAATGATTTAAAATAAGCTAAAAAATCGTTCTATTTATGAATGTATTATACTTATTAACGGTCAGATCTTATGTTAATATCAGGGTGTCCTGGGGTTTAGATAATCGATGAGCATTTTTATGTCTTATTTTACAACATTTACAAAATGTCATTTTATTGTCTCTTTAAATATACCTTCAAAAACACACTTATCATCAGCAGATATACTCGGTCATACTCTATTTGGGAATTTAGATTGTTCTTCCATCGTTCCAAAAGGTTAACTATTTTGTGAAACGATACTACAATATTCTAGCAAATATTATGTGAACCAGTGAGTGCTAGTTTAGACGATAGTTGACTTTGTATGAGCTATGTTTCTTAATTATTCCATGCATATTAATTATCTTAAACTAAGTTGAACGTAATATTGAAAAATTTTCAAAAGGTATTCTGAAGAAGTAAGCTAGGTTTCTTTGATTGCTTAAACTTTCTTTACATTCTCTTATCTTATTTTTTAAGACATTTAAGATCTATTCTATCAATAATCGAAGATTTTTATCAACTTCTTTCTCTATGTCAGGAGTTAGTTCGTTAAATAATGCAAGTTGTTCATTCGAAATCGATGCATTCGTTTCTTGATTCAAGAGTAGGAAGATAACAAAAATGTTTTTCTGGGCGCCATTGCCTGGCTCGTCTCTTTTCGTTGTAACACGAGTATAAAATACTTAATATCATATAAACTAATCGTTGCACAATAATTTTGAACAAGTTTGGTAAAATTAGAAGCGTAATGTGTTTGGAAAACGAAGTATTTTTATTTTAAACATATAAAATTAGCTAGAGTTGCATATGAACTTGATTTTAAAACTCGATGAAAGACGAATAAAATTAATTTTAATGACGCAACTGAGAACGTTCATAAAAATTGTGGATTTTACTAACTCCGTCTTTAAACTCATATCATTATAAGTCATTTTAAATATTTTGAGCTCATGACAAAGTGTAAACAAGATTTTTACCAGAGTAGAGTATGGGGAAATTTTATCAAATTATATACTTAGAACGTGCTTAAAATACAATGATTAAATTTCTGAACATTTTTACTTTTGAAAAATAAAAACATGCCAAAAAATCATACGATACTGTGACATGCACTCACTTCTATTGCAATGGCTAAACACATTATTGTGATCAGTTAAGTATACTAAAGTTATTTATAAGTTTCATTCATCATTCTTTGTTTTTTTGTGGTTGTGGTGAGTCAAACCCTAGAAGCGGTCTTCCAAAGGGAGTGAAATATAGGTATACTCTCAAGTAAATATTTACTTTCAGGTCTTGTGTTTCCTAGTTACTATATCGGTTGTATTTTTCCTTGGATCAGATAGTGAAATTAGGACTTAAAAATCTCTCACCCCTCATCTGCAAGTCAGAAATACCTTATCCCACTGGCACTGGTTCCTCGTATAACGAATCTGGTTGGAATTTGTTGAAATGTTGTTCAAATGCGCGTTTAAAGATCAAACGAAATAATCCGCTCTTAAAGTTATAAACCTCCCAATATTGACAATTATCAGGCGTAAATTAATTATAAACAGAGAACCGGTTAAATTTACAAGAAAAATAAAGTATAAAAACCATAAACAGTTACACAAAAATAAAACGCCTAGCTACTGTTTGAAGTTAATATGTAGGGTTTTATTATTCATTGCTAACATGTAATTTTCAAAGTTCTAGAAATTTTGATATTTTTAATGATATTCTGTAAATTAACCCAGGTTAACACAAAAATTTTATGTAACTCCATGAATACTTTAAAGTTAAGCTAAAAATATCAATTATTTGTAAAATACTTCTGAAACAGAAAAAGGAAGCTAAATACAGTTTAGATTATATAAATTAATCACCGGTAAAGATAAAGTTTGGTTAACAAAATTAAATATAAAACACAACAATAAACAGATTCTCAATTTAATTTTCTATACGGTCTGAAATTTCTTTTCGTTTATCTAAATATCAAATAAAAAATGAAAAATTACAAAAAACAAAATATAAAAAATTTATATTTTTAATTGACTGATAATTTTGAAACAATGCAACTTATCGTTGGAAAAGATTGAACTCGAATAAACTTTTCTCGGTGAAATGTTAAATTCATCATTTTCATTCGATAGTCAACCAAAGTTTGCCATTTTTTGGAGGTTAATAAAAAAAGTCTACTATTTCTCAAAATAGGTTTCTGAATTAGATGAGAGTATTCATTTTATTTATAAGTTTTATTTTTGTGTGGATAATCTCATCAAAATATAATGAAAGTTCTAAGGACATTCTGCTTCGCTTAAGCTTTCGAATAATCGGCTGAAGAAGCTGGTGTTTATTCGAAAAATGTTATACCTGTTATCTCGAGGCGCGAAAAGAAAAATGAACTTTTCAATGGGAAAATTTTGAAATTATTAATTATTAAAAATTTAAATTTAAAATGCCATACATAAGTGCGATTTCGCAATGCTAAAGACTAAACATTTTTATAAGTCATAAAATTAACAAGATCTTCAAAATATTTATATATTAAACGTCAAATCAAAGAGCTGTTTTGCAGTGGATCATAACAGAATTCTGCAACTAAAGCACGATCATAATTACTTTGTGGCGACACAAAAGAACCGTTCAAGGGTAATTCACAAAAATCGCAAAGATTTTGAGATTCAGACATTTCCAGAAGACATTTAGAGGTGAACTCAATTAAGCTGATGCTATAAAAACTGGTGATGACTGAATCGTTAAGTTATAATTGGCTCTAGTAGGCCATAGACCTTCAAAAAAGGTGCCAATCGATAATAATTCTCATATAGATGTTTATGATCCATAAAGAGGACCATTTAAACCCTACCAATATTGATGGTGTAATCTTTTAATATATTTTAGTTTGTGGCCGGAGCATTTTAAAATTCTTTTGCTGCATTTTTATCTTGTACATTACACCTGGCGTCGAGAACGAAGAAGGAACATTTATCAAAAACATCGATTATTATCAAGTTGAATCGTTCAATGTCGAAAGGAGTAACCCAAATAAGTTAAGAGGCTCAAATTGATTTGTGGATATAATTTTTCTGGGAAGAAAGGTTTAGGAGAATGTTTTTTAACATAGTATTTGGGCCAAAATATGCGAAATTCTTTTGATATCTCTAAAGATACAGAAAATGTTATAGATTTCTTTTGAGGATATCTCATATTTTCTTCAAGATTACATTGGTGTAAAAAATACCATTTATTTTTGAAGGGAATAAATTTCAAAGCACAACATGGAAATATAACGAAGCATTGACTGCTTTTATTAAAAACTCTAAAAATTTGCTTTTTCTGAATTTCTCCAAATGATTATGGGTTTAATTTGTAGTTTTGACTCGTAACATAAGGAAAACCAGTAAGATTTATTCCTTAAAGCTGAATTTTTGAAAAATTTACATTGCAGATGTCCTTAAAATAACAACATGTTTCGAAAAAGTGGAAAGAGAAAGAACTAGGAATTTACTTATGAACCACTATTTATAAATAAACTTTGAAAAAAGGAAACACACACGCGAACGTGTTTAAGACGGGAAATGATTTGGTTAAATAATACCTAAACCTGTCCAAATAAGAAAAAAGCCCAATTGTGAACTAGTAGGTCATTTTGCGAAGCTGTGTTTAAGATCTTCAAATAATCATCAGATATGCAAGACAGATCGATAAAATATTCGTTAACATAAAGTAAAATTTGATTGTGCATGTTTTTACTCTTGCGTTTATTTAGATAAGATAAACCATATCTTTGAACTTTCTGTGTTCAATAGTTTTGGATTTTATCATAAATGTAACAAAGTTTGCATGGATTTAGATAGAGGTAAAACTGTATTCTTAATCAGTTTTAAGTTATGGCAAGAACTCGGAAACACACATTTACTTCATTCTAATAATCTATAAACTTATCTTTACTACCATGTTGTATTTGACAGGCATCAGTATTATGGATCGCGCATTCTAGATTTATGTTCCAACATTACAAATGGTGATGAATCACAAGAAACTTGGAACTACAACAGTAAGAGATTTGAGATAGCGTGGAGATGGAAGTGACTCCTAAGATCCGAGGATGTAGATGAGATAAGGCGTGATTTACTTTTCACAAATTGTACCAAACACTGTAAGTCGCTGTTTGAAAACTTTTGAAAGAGGAACTACGATGATATCAGTTTCGATGATGTAAATGGGTGGACGAAAAAAATTTAAAAGGAAGAATAATTACATTTTTCAAAGATTTAATTTTAGACAGGCACACCAAGAGGATAGCGAAAAAACCGTTCCTTAGCTGACTTAAGGCCTCTCCGCCAAATTGTCTTGTTGACTCATCGTTGGTTGAAAGCATACATGGTGAATTTGTCTTTAGACTGATAAGCGAGTAAATCCAATGAGAGATTTTTATACGTTTTCATCTCTAGATGTCAAGCTTTATGTGATTTTTGGTGTGGTGAAGGAGATAGAGAACGCCAACGAAAAAATCAAGTTCATTCATAAGGGTAAACTAGCTAGTGATAGGGAGGAGCCCATTGTGGCAGTAAAAGCTGAAGTATCGGTGGGAATAGAACTTGATCCAAAGGTATCATGTGTTTGATGTGTGAGATATCGACATATGGGCCAAGTTGCATGCCTGGCAGCTAAGGTCGAGTTCTATATTTGCAAAAGACTGGGCTTTTTGGTCAGTTATGCATTGAAGCAGAAAATCTAAAAGAAAATTCGTGAAATGAAACCACGAATTTCACTTCACGATTCGATTTTGTTTGAAGTTAAACATTTGTTAAATCCTTTAAAATTGACAGAATCGCAAGACAATATCAAAATATAAGGAATTCAAAATCGTGGTGAATTTTGAGGGCACACCCAAAACTATTCTAGTTTACACTGGAGCGTCTGTGTTGTGCATAGGTAGAATAGTATAGTCATTGCTCTCGAAACCTATTTTTACAGCGATCGGAAACCTTAAAGGTTAAAAAATGAAAAGTTCGGAGTTTGTGCAATCAGGTAAACCCTAAAAACATGTCAGTGAACCTCCCGCTCTTGGTGGAAAATAATGACGAAAATCGTATACTTGGATTAAACTTGATTGGAAAATTAGGAATGACATAAAAAAATGAACGTTTTAGAAATCAAAAAAGTAAGATTTTCCAAAAGTTACCCTCGGCGTTCAGCTTATATACAAAGAATATACAAGGTTAAAAGGCATCCATAAAAGTAAGACTCGATGCAGTTCCTAAGATATTCAAACAGAGAAATGCTCCTTTTCCAATCATGCCATGAGTATAAGAGGACCTTAAACTGATAACACAGGGATACATTTACAAAAAATTGGCGACATCTCGGGACAAGCTACTGGAGCATCTCCAATAGTTAGCATCGAGAAACCAAATTAGAGAATTAGGATCTGCGGCTATTTTAAGATAACTCACCCTACCCCTTACCTTCTTAAAAGGACATATTGGAAAAGATAAGGTGGGTTAATAGTTCTCTGTGGTCGATCAGAAAGACGTGTACCTAAAATGCCACTCGATACAAATAGCTCAGAGATGTGCGTAGTATCGACCCACGTAGGGTTCTTTAAATTTTTGAGCACTTTATTTCGGGTGTCGTCTGCCTCTTACATTTTTTAAAATTTAAGAGACAAAATCCTTTTTGAGAGATTGATCATATAACCTGCTATATCGATGATATTAAGTGGTTTTTCGATCAATTGAGTAATTATCGAAATCAATTAATTTTAAAATTAATTAAAATTAAAAAATTGGAAAATAAAAATATTTATTCACTGTCTTTAACACAATACGGGAAATCATTTCAACAAATTAAAAATTATTTAATGAGAAACACGAAACAATTATAAGTAAACGAAGGAAGCACTCAAGTAATGGCTATAAATGAAGCATTACGGAAGTGGTGAAGACCAAAACTAGAAAGATATATCAAACGAAAGAGAAAACGAGAACGTTGAAAGTTTAGGCAAAAATAACAGATTTCAACAAAGGAGATCACCCTTCTCTGAAGATGATCGACAGGGAATAAAACCGAAAACATATGAGGGATATTCCGTTTCATCAAAATTTTCAACGTTGAAAAAATAGTGTACAGTACATTTCATTTTCAGAAGTACCTGAAAATTGGACAAAATACTCCCGAGAAAGCGTAAATATAATAGACTATCTAAATTAGATTTGGAATAAAAGAATTGTCTCCTTTCCTATACGGATGAAAATTGTTTGGAAACATTTAAAGATCTCTTTCTGGTTATCAAAAACCTTCTACATTCAAGATTCAACCTGTTAAGTGGATAGATATCTTCATAATTTTCACTAAACATAAAAAATGTCCCATTAGTTCTAGCTCTGATAAAATGAAAGAATTCTCAAAAATAGATTGGAATATGCTTGTACCGAATTTTTGAAACAGAGAATTACGACAGAAGCTTTGTATTTATCAGAGAAGTTGGATTCACTGTAGTTACAAGAAAAAGTAAAAACAAAAGTGAATCTGGATCATCTGCCTACGTTTCTGTTCCAGCAGCAAGAAGCAGAAATATTTTTGTGGTTGCTGCAATTAATAAGCATGGAATATTGTCTAACAAGAATCAAGAACGCATTGTAAATAGTTACGATTTCAAGGCACATATCAGGGAAATTATGAAGTTTCGCATTAACTGGGGAGTTACATCTCCAATTTTGATCATGGATAATGCAAGAATTTTTAATTTTAGTGGATTGGCCGAAGATGATGAAATTGCAAAATACTGAATCATAAACCCGCCTGCATACTCTTCATTTTAAAGTCCAAGCGAAAATATATTTTCGGTTTGAATAACTTGATAATTCGTGGGGAGGCCAAGAATGAAACGGAATTGGGGTGTTTCATTTACGGAAAATTTGAAGAAATCACGTCAGATCAATTTGAATTCTATTAACAAATTTTAGTCTATTCTAATCGATTACCTGCAGGAGAGAAAAATTTAGGAATAAAATTATGTCCATTTTTATCTTAAATTTTTTTTATTAAAGTTAATAAATTAATTGCACGAATTACACGATTGATTTCAAGGATGAAGAAATTGATTGAAAAAAACACTTTATCCTCACAGGCGTAGACAATGAGGAATATTTATGAAATTTAAATACTGTTCGGACTAAGTTATAGGAATACTACATTCTGATTGGGAAAGATAAATGCAAATTCTTAATGAATCAAGTCCGATTATTTTGACATAACGATCTGGAGTCTGGGATTCAACTTTTACATGACCCAATAAAACCGATAATGGACCTCCAGATACCAACAAACACCTCTGAACAAAAGTCGTTCCCTGTTTCAGGGAATTATTTTTACAGTTCCTGATCGTGATTAAAACTAGATGTAGTCTATAATATGAACTGACAAAAAAACTCCCAATGGCGATGAAACGACAGTCTACTGGGAATATTTCAATGAAATTACATTATTACTTTCCCCACCAGAAGCCTTGGTAAAATTTAATGATAGTTTTTCGATTTTTACTGCATCAAATGCTTCGGATGTTTGAGTTTGAGCAGTTTTAAGACACAGATTTGAAGACAGGTCCAAACACCCGAATAGCATATGCCTCTCTGAAACTTTCAAAGGTAGAACGGAACTACTGAATCACTGATAGAGAGGCAGTATCCATCCTTTTTAGAATGAAAAGATTATATTATTACATCTTCAGGAGTTGGTTCAGAATTACACAGATAACAAGCATCCAGAAGAGATTTGCTTGACAACGATAAAACTCAAGTATAATTTCGCTTCGATTAGTTTTCTGGATCCAACAATTTTAGTCATAACTATGACACTATATATCAAAAAAACACCAAAAATACCATCGCAGAAACCTCTCTCATCTATCAATTGAGGATGAAGAAATTAAAAGCGAAAATATACCAATTCATCTTATTTCATTAAATCTCAAAGCTCAACTCAAGGATCAAAACGGAAAACATACGTTTTTAGCAAAAATAAAATATATTGGGGATGAGTTAAACCACTGACCAAAAGTCTCAGATCAAGAAATAATACTATACGACATGAAAAAACTATCTATAGACGATATAATTATTCTAAAGAATGACTAGTCATGATCCCTTAAAGACATAAGTCGCGCATTTAAGAATACCAACACACATCCTATACTGGAATTCATGCTATGAAAGATTTGGCAAGGTACTATGTATGTGGCCATGAATTAGCTGGGGCATCGAAGATAAAGTAAAAAGATGTAAATTATGTCAAGATAAAGGGTCAAAATAGATCAAAATTCAGCTTTCCATGGAACGTGACCAATAAGTCGTGGAAAACAATCCACCAAGATTTTACAGGAAAATTTGATGATATGTAAGGTTTTACCGTAATTGATTCAAAATTGAATGGTAAGAATTATAAATTTTGAACTCTTGCACAACTAACCAAACAATATAATGCATAGATGATATGTTTGCTTGTTAGGGGATTCCAAGAAACAGCGTAGCCAATAATTATGTTAAATTCAAATTAAATGAATTCCAAAACTATGGTAAAAAACAGTATATTTAAAATATGAGGTAAACCTCGAATCATTTGTGCAAAAACGGTCTTGCAGAGAGGATTATCTGAAATATAAAATTAAGAATAAAATAAACTTCTCACTTTTTCAACATTGGAACAGGATTACGCAAACAGCATTCTCAATCTCTCCACCGTTAGATGTCCTAATTAGTCGTCGTTTGACGAGCACTGTCGATTCATTGAAACATAACATTCAGTCTTATCTTACCGAAGAGTCTGAAAGACAAAAATGATTTCTCGATGGGAACTAGACTATGCGAATTTGATTCAGAAGAAGCAGCCTGGGTAAATAGGAACGCACAACTAGGTCTTAAAAGAGGAACTATTAAGGACTGACAAACATATTCCAACTAGGTTGATACTGGAGGGACGCAGAAGAAGAAACACGCCTATCATCTCAAAAAAAGGTATCACCAAGAAGAGACAAAAACGGGTCGAACATCACAAGTAAACAGAAAAACGACACGATTGATATTTTTTCAGTACATTGACTGATGAATCCCCAACATATGCAACCTGAATCGAAGACGAACCTGGCGACTCCACTGCAAGCCTGCGACGACAACAAGAGTGAAAAAGCTATTAAGTTACCCTTATGACAGCTTTATTAAAAATAACAGCAAAAAATTTGTTGCCAAGGATGGTAGAGATGATAGTGAGGTCTGTAAGGAACATGAGCATCTAGAGTAGTATTACAGCACTACAGCTGTGTACTATTGACGCAGACATGAACAAACGTTTTTTTCCAAATAAAAATTTTTCTTAACGTGAAACTTTTATATTTTGAGAAAATTGATTTAAAGATTTGATTTTAATATTCATTTTGTCACATTTCTTAAGTTAAAACCAAAATGAGTACAGTTATTCAAAAATTTGAAAGTTGTAAAGGGATGAGCTGGGGTCTTTTTAAAATCTTAAGGAAAAGTCAAAGCAAATTTTTTATCTTACAAGATATTTTTACCAATTAATGAAAGTTATTTTTAAGTTAGAATTTTACATTATAGAAAGTTTTTGAGTGATTGGTAAGGAGAGGTGAAGTGAAAGAGCTTTTTCGATTTTGGATTTCGTAAAAAGTGCTGGTTTAAAATTGTCTAAGGAGTTTTATCTGCCGTATTTAAAATATTAAATTTAAATTTACCTAATTCCTCGGCGGGAAGAGTCATGCTATAAAATATTTGAGCCAGGAAAATCTCTTTGTTTTGAGTGTCTCACCATATTTGAAATCGCTGACCAAGGAAGCGTGTAAAACGTATTTTATGATCAAAACCCACAAATTAAGTGACCGTTTCAAATTATTAACTTTATGATTTTCCTCTCAACAGGCTATTTGGAAGATAGCTATTGAGAGTATATTGAGGATACACCGATGATGTCCTTATTTATTCAAAATAATAATATGTCTTAGAAAGAAGATCAGGATCATTTAAGATACCTATAAAGTTCTAGTCAGATAAATAAATCAAAAAAAGTTCTGATTATCGTTAGCTTAACATATACTGAACCACTGATGCCTGTTGTGGGTTAGATGAAGATCGAATTTACAAATCATGACTTAATATACGACTAAATCGGAAAAATCGTCTTCCTCTGAACGGTTAAGGAGTTTTAATCATTCTAGTTATTTGCTATCCTTATTTTTAGTTGTTTCAGTGAGCTAAGAAATCATATCAGTCTCAAAAAATGGAGGGAATAGGTAAAAAAACTGGTTTGTCTAAAAATGGGTATTGCAGCATTTTAGAATACCGAAACACGTCCTCTTGTTCGTTTCCAAATTTCAAAATCTGGAAGCTTGGGGTTCACGTTCTTCATGGAATACTTCGACAAGATATCAAAACCTCTGAAAGGATTAACACCTAAAATATCTAAATTTTGTTGCTATTTTATCCTTGTTCAAAAGATTATCGAGTCCGCTACCCAGACATCTCAATATCGATTAAGAGTCAATGATGAGGAAACACAATCAAATCGTTAAAATAAATAACAGACATTTTTTACTTTGAAACATCAGACGATACTCTTTGTTTTTCATTGATTGGAACTCATACCAAAACGGAATTCATTTCAGATAAGAAATTGTTCAAGTTAGAGCAAACATTATGGCAGGACATGTCAGCTCTACGTCTTAGTAATCTATCACACGGAGGGCCTCAGAGATTAAAAGTCTGAGAGAAATAAAGTTCTCCTAACTACTTTACCAAGGAATGTAGATAGCAGACCACATGTCGAAGATGTAATGAAAAAGTTCACGTCGACCTCGTATGTGAACTTCTTTACAACCATAGACAGAGTTATTTGTTTTTCTTTCCCTATTTTTGACAACTCAGTCCATTAAGAGTAAGATCGCTGAAATAAAATAAACAATACAGGACTTGACAGACAGTTATGCTTTCGCCAGTGTTGTGAGTGTTTTCGTGGCACGATAATACAGAATGACTTATGTTCGGGTTGAATTTACATCTGTTAGTGGGCAAAAAATTTATGAATTGTGAGTCGGTTAAGATACAATTTACATGAAATGGCGTGAAGTTTTCTTGGATTTTCTGTCATATGGTCTTCTACCTTCCAGATAACCATGGGTGGTTAAAATTTTATCAAATAAAATAAGTAAATCATAAACTTGAATTTAAAAAAATGGTTTTCGAACAGTCAGAATATTTACCAGACGAACTCTCTATGGTCGCTTATAAGTTGAAGTATTATTTTTGAAAGATGGAAACAAACTATCGAATCACAAACACCGTTAAACCTGAGATTAACACAAGCGATCACTGTCCAATCAGAAGTCGACTGCATCTAATTCTTATGCACAAAAGGGAAGTACAACACATGATCAATGAAATTTTGAGGAACAACGCCATTCATAGAAGTCAAAGGCCACAGTACTTTTCTTATATCCTCGTCGATAGAAAGATGGCAGAACAAGGATGTATGTAAACAAAAGAAAAATAAAAAAATAATGAAAATGAACAATAATCGGCTTCCATAAATGACTGAGTTACTCGATAGACCCGTTAGCGCCCATTATATGTATGCGATTAACCTTAAGAACAGGTGTTGGCAGGTTCCACTCTTGGAGAATAATAAAGAAAACAGCATTCTCTCCTGGACCTGGAATGGGAATTTACGAGTCAAATTGTTACCATTCGTCTTATCAGCAGGCCCCTCTTCATTTCAACTTCTAATAGACAATATCATTCAGGAGTCTAGTTATGCAGCTGCTTATTTCGATGACATTATCATACTTTCCCTTGACTTTGCAACTCATATCACTAGCTGGAAAACATCTTAAAGAAACTTTTTCAGGTAAGAAAAATTTAAAATTGAAAAACGCATATTCTCATAAAATTCATTAAGTATCAAGGTTTTAAATATAATGCGATGAAATGACTGTCGGCCCAGAAAAAAGTCAAAAGATTCATGAATGGGTCGTTTCTAAAGATGTAAAAGACCTTCAACTTTTCTTGGGAATATGAACTAGATATCAGAAGTTCAAAGAAAATTTTGCATATAATTGCACATGTTTTTATTCTTTATTATCGATAAACGTACCTTGAACTGGATCAATGAATGTCCAGCATCGTTTGAATCACTCAAAACAATAATCTCTGAAATAACCAAGCTATACTTCCCAAATCCAACTTCCGACTTGAAACAGACGATTCAGATAACACCGTTGAAGCGGTTCTCTCAGAGATTATTGATCAGCATGAACGTCCTATTTCCTTCTTAAGTCAAAAATTGAACTCCATACAACGCAGTTATTCCACTTCTGGAGATTTTTGCCATCTTGGCCTCTAAAATAGAATTCTGTCACTATCTTCTGAGAAAGAAATTTAAACTGAAAACTTACCATAGTCAACTTATACTCATGAATAACGCTAAGGATATTCGAGGTATAAGAGAACGCTGAATCCTCTTACTGGAAGAATTCTGGTTTGACATAGAATACATTCCAGAATCGAAAAAAACTGTTGCAGATGGATTATCTCGCTCTCTATACCCCAATGACACTTCAGCCATCGTTTTACCTCAAATTTGAACAAAATAGAGATCATGTCGATTATGAAATTGATTGAATCAGTAAGTGAAAAGATGATAATATGGATAAAAGTTTAGTTCTATAAAAATGTCGAAATGACTTTAAATAATTGTCTGTTGTTTAGATGCTAAATAAAAGTTCAGTCCCTGTTATTCTTAAACATCAGAAGGAAAATATTTTCCTTTTGCTCATGAAGTATCTGCATCCCACCTAGGATTCGTTTAAATGGTAAAATTTAATCAGGATATGGCTACAAGTTAGAAATAATGGACAATGTATGTTTGGATTCAAAAATGTTTAAGATGCAGTCTGAACAAAATTAAAAGCTTTGCCCTAAGAAGTTTTCTAAAGACCAATGTTATTCAACCAGGATTGTAATTTCTGTGAAGTAGATTTTACAAGTCCTCTCCCTTGTACATACAATGGGAGCAGATATATCATCATGTTTTTGAACAATTTTACACAATGGTTCGAGGCAAAAGCGATTCCGAATCAAACAGCAGCTACAGCTGCTGAGGCCTTAATAGAATACGTGATATCCAGATTCAGAATTCCAGCGAAAATGCAAAGCGAACAAGGAACCCAGTTTGAATCTGAGATTTTTCAGTTAGTATGAAAAAGATTTGATATCCCTAAATCAAGAACTACACCCTATCATAGTCTGGGGATGGTTTAATAGGTAGATCTAACAGCATAATTAAGGAACTTCTTCGAAGTTCCGTTAGCAATCACGATTGGGATTACCACCTTCATTTGGCACTTCTCGAAGTCAGATCAACAATGAATTTGGCAACTGGATTTACACAAGCTGAGTTAACGTTTGGCAGAAATCTTAGAACTCTGCCAAACGTCGAACTAACTGACAATACGACTATTTCTGAAACAAATAAAGCCAAGCAGTCTTGCATATTTTTCCAAAACCTTTAAATTCCACCGAATGACTTGTTCCGTCAACAAGCAAAAAACTCAAGTTGAACAATCATCAAATAGGTCTCACAAATGAATAAAATTCTGTTTATTCCAAATTCGCTTTAGGGGATCAAGTAGTGATACAAAATCAAAGAACTAATAAGTTAGAGCCAATCTTCAATGGTCCCTACAAAACCACAAGTTGCAACCATCAAAATTACATTTCAGAAAATGTACAATAAACTGGAAAGAATCCAAACACCCACCACGACCTTTTGTACCCATATGTCACAAAAAAACAAAAATAAAAATCGTTTGATTGAATGGTCTCAATTGCAAGATAACAAATTATAAACAATGGTAAGATAAAATTATATTTGACAAAATTATTTTTTAAATCATGTTTAAAAAAAGAATCAGACATAAAAATGGAAATTTTATTTTTCAATGTGCCAAGTATTCAGGGTTATTTATAAACAAGTTATGATTATATATTTCTGATACAAAGATTGCAACTTTATAAAAATCTCTTCGAGAAGTTCAGTGTTGTATGGTTTGGCAATTATTATCGCGGTAAGTTGCAGAATTTTTTCTTCGATACCTTCTCAAATATGGGATTCCTTAAAAATTCTGTTCAGTTTAAATTTATAAAATCACATATTTCTTCTTTAAAAGAATCCAATCACAAATTTACAATTTCATAGTCCTGGAATATTTCAATAAAAAACTAGGAATCTCAATCAAATAATTGGTAACATTATGAAGTGTATAAAGTACTTTAAGATTCACAATTATAAATGTATGAAAGCTGCATTTTGCCTTTTCTTCAAGGATACTTAATGACACAATGAAAAAATATGCCACGAAAGAAAGAGAACTTAAACATTGCTCAACCTAATCAAATTCATTAATTTTTTGAGACAGAAGTTTTACATAACATACAGGCCTCATGTAGTGGATATTTCTACTCAAAAGTAAAAAAACAATATATTTCTAAAAACATTATCAGCTAGTATTCAAAATGGGAAATAATTCATCGTGGTTAATATTCACAATAAAGCACTAAGATGGCTCGGATATTTTCGATGCCAACGAAATGTTACGAGTTATAAAAGATGAGAATTTATTCATCAAATTAACGGGATCAGATAAAGCCTCAACAAAGATTGAAAAATAGAATGTGTGATATTACTATGAAATAGCTTGATATCGAAACACAGAAGGTTCGAATTATATGCCTAGTTTGAAAATATCATTTTATAAAATAGAAATCCTTGTGTCATTTCTTGAGTCAGATAAATAAAAAACTGAGATATTAACTAATTCTTTGAAGAAATCTTTTTTAAATGTGAGAGGATAGTTATCCCACAGTCGATCCGAAAACCTTCTTGTTTAAAATTGATTGAGGGTCATTTAAGATTTGCTTACACAATATCGTTCACAAGAAATTCTATTTGGTGACAGAATATAGACCAGGACATAGGATATATAATTTAAAACAATCAAAATTTTTCATTCCATCAATTGAACAGATAACAATTCTTTCGTGTTAAAAAACGGCCAGAGACATCGGTACCTCAAGAGATGGTTTACATTGGTTTCTTGGAGTTTCTATCAGGTACAATGGATTAACTTTAAATTGATGGCTTAAGCAAATGACTCTAAGAATTACTTATGAAGATAACAAAAGCTGGATGTAGTAGTGAATGCCATGGTCGTATTATTTGCAGAATTTAACTTCGATTGAGCTTGTAACAATTTATCAAAATTGATTTCACCGGTTTTCATAGATTATATCAATAATGAACTGTTCTTCAGATTTTGTCATCTCCTTATCGATAAAAAAACTAATGATATTGCTTGGTATTTTGTTCAGATACATTAAAGGATATGTTGTAACAAGTCATAATTATGAGTTGAAGATTATAATCTCTGTAATCTAAAATCATTTCGATAAGCGACTCAAATGTAAATCACAAAAACTAGTTCAAGTTATTGTGAAGGCGAAATATTCTGACACATTTTAAGAAACTCAAACGGATAAGAATATCTGGTTCAAATAAAATTAAGAGGTTACAAATTTTATGGACAGAGTTGAACTCGTAAGTTAGACTCTATACGACGAGTAAAACAAAATTGGAATTTTTATGTTTATCAAACGTTCTGGGGATCTCAACTGCCTAATTTTCGCAAATTGAATGGATCATAGAGGATAAATTAATCAAATAGAAGAATTCTGGGAATTCAAATAAAGCCAATTTAGAATGTACCGCGGCTCTAATTCAAAGGTAACCCAAAATAAGAACTCAGGGATCAAAATAGTGGCATAAAATAATAAATTAGGAAAGAGAGTTGGAATCTTCATCCAAAACTCCTGAAAATATCGAAACCACACACTGTCAATCTAAAGAAGAGATCTCACCAAGAACTACTGTCATAAGGGAAAGACTCTTATGACACCTGAAAGGAGTCTAATAATTTCATATAAAGATTAGATTAGTTAGAGCACATGGCTTCACATTTTGTTAGTTTTTGAGATTACTACTTTTGGCCACGAGTGATATTTCAACATTTTCTAGGTTTATTCCTTTCAGGTATGAATAATTCGAAAAAGAGAATATTGAAAATTTCATATCCACATGAGTAATTAGGCTCAGGGTTTAAGGCTTCGATGAATCGCTACTTGATTAAAATTCTTAAAAGAGTAACCTACTACTTTGTTTTGCGTTGAAATTTTCAAATTATAAGTCAATGGAATGGAAGAAAAATAAAAACTATTACCTTTGAAGAAGATGCTGACTGTTACAATGCAATAAGAGAAGACTAGAAAACCAAATATGAAGCGTAAAATTTTCTACCGATGTGGCTCACAAAGAAAGAGGATGTCACGATTTACGAGAAAGTTATAGCACAACAACTTACCAGTATAAGTATTATTCCCGTTTAGACACGTCAAGAGGCAGGTTTATTGTAGGATTTAAAATTCATATATCCAACTAAAACTCTTGACCTCGTTCGTTTCCATGAAAAAACTTTCCGTGAAGCTGTGGATGCTGCTGGCCTGATGTTTAATGCAAATTTCAGAGCAAAATCAATTTTAGTGGACGGTCACAACCAAGAAGAGGATATTCAAGAAAATAAGAATAAAAAGTTCCTTGCTAATATATTCAAAAATAGTTTTGAAAGACGATGCGAGCATAAAGGATTCCACAGATCCACGGATGTGCTCCCACCTAAGGATTCAAAAAATTTTTCATGTGGGAGAGTTTGACCTTCTTTTAATGTTAACCTATCTCGTATGAAACCATCAAAGAAAGAATAATTCTGATATTAAGGATATTCCATCATTTTTCTTTATGCTTTATTCTCAAAACCAATTAAATTTAAATTAGAGTTATGATATTCGTGACTGATATTGTTATGTTGCGTGAAACCGGTTAAAGGATTTCGTGCATTGATAAGAATTCTTGGGAATGACAATGAGCTGAATTGAAATATAAATGCAAAAATAAAAAAATATACGCCTAGTGGGATATTCTCATGTAAATTGGGATAATTAATATTTTAAAATCGACAATAAAATTCACGATAAACAGTGATATATAAATATTTTGTTTTTAGTGACTGAAATAATTTAAACTAATTCGAGATTTCCAAATCCTATTTATAAAATTAATGAACATCAGATTTCTCCAATAAACATACACATTGAAAATCATCTGAAGGAGAACTCATACAAAAGATTTTGGGGACTTAGACAAGTTTATTTTGCGTTTAAACAAAGAGTAGAAACTGAACTTAATCGCATGATACATAAGATAGTTCTGAAGTCAATAGATCCGACAACTTCTAAAATTTCATCTGTAACGTCAATAGTAGCTACAAGAAAGTCTAATGTGGGCACAAGGATCTGTGGTGATTTTCTGGTAACCATTCAAACTAATATCTAAAAAATCATAATTGTTTTCTTCCATGATTCGAGGTTATTTCGAGATCATGCAGAGGAACAACTTTTACAGTGATTAATGTGAAGGACACCTAATCTTTTTCAACAAAGACTCCAGGTATCTCGTGTCGATTTTAAAAACATGGGATATTTTCGTTACGTTCAGTGACCATTTCGAGCTGTTATCTTTCAGAGTTTGTTTAAAAATGATGTATACACTTCAACATGATATACACCAAGCTTTAATTTTTCTGGATGATATAATAGCACCTGGTAAGTATTAAGAGTTCTGCGACAAATTCAAACAGTGTTAGCATTCCTATCAAAGATAAGATTGATGAAACAAAAGACAAACTGGAAATTTTCCAAATAAACCACTTATTTAGGGCATGGGGTCTAAAAGGTGGTTGTCAAACAGAAATGTCGAATATTATACCCTTGTTAGAAATGCATCCACCAAATGACTGAAAAGATTAAAACATCAAGCTGAATTCTGTCAGCTTTTACCACAGATTCATACCTATGTTGGAAAGTCTTTGGTGGCTTGACTTCATTGGTTGAAAAGATGGTAAACTTTACAAGTGGAGAAACGAGAAAGGCGAAGCGATTTAGTGTGCCAGAGAGAAGCTAGAAGCATGTTAGTAGTTACAACATTACGATCCTGAATGCTAGACTGTAATTGACACCGATGTTGTGTAAGAGCATCAGAGAAGTTCTTATGTTAAAAATAATAATTTGAGAAAAGTTAACATATTTTCCCCACTACAACAATCCTGGAATGTGAACAGAAATGTTCCATCATTGATAAAGAAGTACTGTAGATAGTTACTTCGGTTCAGAAAGTCAATTAAAATGTATATGGTCGGAAATTTATTATAAGAAGACCACAAACTCAAAGAAAGAATATTCTCTCCGATTCTGCCTTTGTGTACGCCAACATTATTTCCAGCATAGAGCGTTGATCCTGTTTGTTAGATGCTATGATTCTGAGATGAATTAAAATATCAAAATCACAAAGTGAAAAAGCTGAAATACTTTCTCGATTACCCTAAAAAATGAGGAATGGCCAAACAATGAGAATACCGGAGTTGAATGAAACAAACTCTATGTTGAGGAGTCATCTCTCAGGATATTTTTAAAACTACATACTTTTTCATTAGTTGTTTTTAACAAAACCTAAGATCTTCTGAGAGTGTAAACAGGAAAACAAAGACTCATGCGATGATACCAGCCATATTATGAAGTGAGGAATAACCTTTCTATCGTGTATGATATTCTTATGTTTGGCCTTCGAAGAGTAGTCACGGATGGTTTCAGGAATTTTTCTCTTCAGAGGATTCATGAATGGCATTGTGGATTTATGCAATGAAGACAAGCACCTATTTTGTGTGGTGCCTAAATCCGGTCATAAAAGTTGAGGAATTCGGACATAAACACTGATGTTGAAAGAAGTTTCGGCAACAAGAACCTGAACTGTCTGTATTTTTTTCACATTCCAGACGAAAAATTCGATGTGTTAAATATTTTTTTTGTGTTGGTGGACGTTTACTTAAAACGTATCAAAATAGTTCCTATCGATTAACCTCGTTCTTTAAAGATAATCAAAACGCTATCTCATTCTTGGAACGATTTGGAGTGCATATATCCCTGGATTCTGAGAATGGAAATTGTTGTATCAATCATAACTTAAAACATTCTTGTGAGGAGACCCAGGTATGCCATACTCAAAGCACCTTGAACCATAGTCAAAGAAACGGGGCGGTCGAAAAAGTTATAAGGACGTTCAAAAGCATTTAAAACCCTGAAAGATATTCAAATAAAGAAAAAAGTGAATGCTTAACAGAATGAATTTTCAGTTTTCGTGGCTGCAATCACGCTTACACTTAAGTGTCCTCCGCAGATATACTAATTTTGCGAAAGCCTCATAGGTGGTTTAACAACATGACTCCAGGTATCCGAAGTGCAACTCTTCACACGACAGTTTAACATTATGCCTTTCACGAATAGATTCTCACGTAACAGGGGGTCAAGTCTCATGACGATTAATGGGTGTTTTTAAAAAACATCATCATATTCCAGGTACAGTGATTTCTCGATGAGACCCATTTTTATATTTAGAAGATATAGACGGGCAAAATGAAATAAAACGCCAAGACCAGGCGAGTAAGAGAGCTGATAGCCCACCCTTCGAAAGTTAAAACATCCTGCCGTCTGAGAATGAATATAAATAAACTTAATTCAGGTAATGGTATTCACAGAGAATGATCAACGATGAAAAATTAGGTAATCTAAAAATATGGGTGAAAATGAAGAAGACATAAATTATCAACAACAAAAATAACTTCATCCACGTGATAACATTGCTTTTATTAGGTTAGACCAGGTAACTTAAAACAGAGTCCAGGTTAAGAATGAAAATAACAGGAGAAAATGTGTTATAAATGACGAAAAAAACTGGATTATTTCAACGAATGCCTTAAAGTGTGGTTTTTAAGAGTATTACAGCGAGAAATTATATAGACCAATGATTATTTCTCATTGGAAGTTTAGAACAGATTAATTTGGAGGAATCCGTAACAAACACACATAACTGCGTAGTTTAAAATTTGTTGCAATAATAATTGGATGAACACGTAAAAAATAAAGTGTATTTTTACGATGGCCGCCATCATGTGCGCATGGATTATTTCAAAAGTAAAATCAAATTTTATTTATTGATCTTGAAGTTCAATTTCTATTCTTTCTAAATTATCAATAAAGTCGATAAAAGCCTATATTATCAAATAAAAATTTCTTATTGAAGTATACATAAAACAAAACTTCAAAGTTATCATGAAAAATTATAGTTTCTTTGAATCTTAAGAGTAACATAAAATGGTTAACTTTGTTCTTCAGTTTATTTTTGATGATGCTAAGCTTTGTATTTTAGCGCGCCATGTGGTAAAAAATAAATGAAATACTGTAAATTCATGAGCACAAATTTCATTGTTTCATTTAATGGATAAATAAATAATTATACATCTGGAAATTTCTTTTATTCTTGGAGATTTTAACATCGCTAGATATTACGGCAGATCTTACTATTTGGAATACTGCAGACAAAAACACTTCAGAACATTCTCATTGATAAGTTTATTTCGTAATGAAGTTAGAGCTCCAGGACTACTTTCAGATTTATTCAAATATGAATACCTCCGAATTAATAAATATGAAAATTATTTTATATCTTCAATCAACGAATTTAAGCAAACCAGTTATATAAAAATACACAGGTAATGCTATTCTGTTTTATTAACATAATAAATTTTTAGAATGTTTATTTAATACTTTAAATGTAAGATTCTTATCTCGCCTCAAATATATTTTGAATATTTCACAGATGTGTGGCGATATCACTTGACACGTCAACCATTATTCGCGCAAGCGCCATGAATTTGAATCGCCAGCGTGGTAAAATTAGTCTCCTCATGTTATTGAAAAAACGGAATTTTCTTAAAGGGCGCTATGAGTGAAAAATATTTTTTTCATTTTGTTTTATTTACACAATAAATAATCGCAATGAAGTAAATTTCTGAATATCGTGCTTTTAAAGTTGGGGTTTTATCCATGTTCATGGTTTATTTAAAAATATGATCAATTATGCTGTTGTTTTATTCGTTAAAATCAAACCAACTTTTTGAGGCACTGAGTAGCGTTAAATACTACGTAACGGAAATATTAACCTCCGAAATAGATATTTTCGTTCAGGATATTTCAGACCTAAGAGAATTGGAATTTTCTAAAATTTGAATATCGAAGAAATTTTTCACAAAAATAAACAACTAGAAATATCACAAATGATCAATTATTTGACCAATCTACGTAATTTTCAGAATAACTCGTTAAATTAAATACCATGACAAAAAAATGCTGCGGCTAATTTTACATGTAACGTTGAGAATTTATAGGAGAGGTGTTTTGCTCATATTGCCATACTTTGGACTCGTTCATTTCCGTTTATGAATTTAACATGAAAATAAGAATGAACTCGAAATGATATAATCAACAATGTAAAATTTATTCCTTAAAAAATTATGTTTCTCTTTTCCTTGTATTTATTCGATTTTGTTTGGTTATACATTAAACACATAATTTATTTACTTTAAAAGAATCTAAATCAATTTAAAAAATAGTTATTCTTCATTCTTTTTGATTCACATTTCAAGATAGTGAAACTGGCTTCATAGAACCACTATCCTTAATGTTCTACCATCAGAATTTGCTGTGATAATCGACCAAAGATCAAGCAAGAAAAAAATTGTCAAAAAAGACAACTTCGAAAATTTCAGATTATGCTCTATTTACTGAATAATGATTTGAGCTAAGTTGAATTTTTTAAAAAAATACTGGCTGAAAACAGTTCAGTGAAGGAAGAATTTGTTTTTATGTTTGTAGATAAAATCGGACCACTAGCTTAAATAACATTTGCTGAAAACGCATTATTGAAAATTAAAAAATCCAGAAAAGAGTCATTTTTATTCACGAATTTGTCTCTAATTTTCGTGTTTATATTAAGATTATTGCGACAGTTTCGCTAAAATTCGCGCAAGCGTGTGAAGTTATAAAATACCATTACCATTACAAATAATTTAAGTCAAATAGAAAAACTGATTATTGAACGGAGGTAGGGAACAGATAGTGATTGATCACCTACTTCACATTAAACGGTGATTTGTCAATATATAAGAACGATGATCTTAGATAATATTTGATAGTTTTAGATGTATCAGTCAACCTTAAAATTTTTAACTTTATTGCGCAATCGAACGTCGGTGGGGGATTTTCACGTGATTGAATACCGAAATTTTTTACTTTTGTGCTTTCACGTTTCGTTTATCAAATTCTGTTTTAAGTGATCGATTTCTGTGAATATTACGATCGAATTAGATATTTCATTGATTTAAGAGTTAAATTTGACGTACGCCACACGGTGGATAGCACCTGTTATACTCTACATTTTTAATTGCGCTCTCTCTTTAAACATCAAGTTAAGTGCGAATATAAATATCTTAACATCGAAATTGCATCTTAATGATAAAATAGGTTGTCTTGGACAAGTTTAAACATTGAAAAATATCGGCACTACCTGCCAAATGTATATTTCCAAACAACATGATTTTAATAGTTTATAAATTTTCTGATGAAAATTATTCACAACGATTTAGTTTATTTCCGTTGTACATTTAATAAACTTGACCGCAGGACGGATCAGAATTAAATATTCAAAATGCCTAAAAGTAAATCTTCTCGTGGTGAATAAACTATGGAAAGCAAAATAATAAGATCGGTTCACAAACTCTCACAGATAAATGACCAAAAATGTTTGGCGCGACAAAACAAAATAAAACCAAATAGCTTCAAGTGAAGCATTTTTAAAAAAATCTCAATATCACAGATATGATAAAATATTTTTATTTTTCCCAATTGAATGGCCTGTAACGTTGGAAGTATAATCAAAGTTGTGCACACGCAAAAAATCAAACAAGTTTAAACAAAAAAAGAATCTACATGCGCATGTATGTTATTTATACTCACCTTTACCTCTTCTCTGATCACGAGGAAAATGTTTAAATGTTTGATGCGCATCGGATTTTTATTTGTAACATAAATTTAAAAATATTTGCTTCTCAAATTGACAGACGTGACTCGCTTGCGCGTTGGATAACCTTCTGATTCATACATAAACACACCAGATGGAAAAACAAACAAAAAATAGTTGATAAAAAAATCACCGTAGTAAAATTAATTTTTTTCATTTTACGTTTTTTTTCCATAGATACTATCAGTTTACTGAAACTCAAGTTGCTGTTGTTGTTTTCGCTATTTTCTACTTTTTTTGCATTTTTGCTACCCTTTTAGTTCATATGAAATTTGATATTAATATAGTATCTTAAAAATTAACACACTTCCTCTATTCGAATAAAATTTTAACACTAATCGCAGGTAAAAGGGTGGGAACATTCGGCTAGCTATCAATAGAACCGGATGGGGAAACATAACAATCACAACCCTAGCTAATTGTTAGATCTTACATTTATGAATAACTCCAAAATATTATGCTAAAGTTTGCAGTTGGGATAATGAAAATATAAATCAGATGCCTAACTTTTACAAATAATCGGGTTAAGAAAAAAGAATTTGTAAGTATACTACGCATATAAGGTTATTGCCTCGTTACCGTGTATTTTAATGGAAATTTCGCCGCAGTTGCGGTGGATTGAGAATTTTCTAAAACGATAACAAATCTGATGATCTTTCTTTCATTTTATATTCCGAATTTTACATGTAATATTTTAAGGTGAAATTCTTCGTTAAAGAATACGCCATAAATAATTATTATAATTAACAAAAAAATATTTTGTGAAGTTAACAATATAAAGTGATGGAGAAATAGGTAGATTGTTAAAAGTATAAATAAATAATAATACAAGGATTAAACTCATTTAGGATAAGCGTTTGGCGCTTGAGGCTGAATACTGACTCAACTGCATAATACAATCATCATTTCATTATAAGATTAATTTTTTATAATAAGATTACGTATAATTATATAGTGTACGAATTACATTAATCTTGCTTGATGTGTCTGCGCAAGCGTATAAAACATGGACGCAATATAACTAGGGAATTTCATGATTGTTTTATGCTTGAAACAACTTTTAAATGATACCCAACATATTTTCACATAAATATTTTTTATTTGATTCTTTATAACTGTTCTAGCCTTCTAATTTATTTTTGTTTTCTTAAAATAACGGCCGTTGAAAATATTTATGGGAACACTGATTAAAATAGTATCAGGTTTTTGCCGCTCGTAAATGAGATTAACTTTATATAACTTGTATACAATACCTTCATTTGAAAAGTTTACCATTCTAATTTTTACAGAAAATAATTTTTTATAAATTGTAATGTAAACAACTTTGTTTATCCGATTAACTTAAGTTTCAAGAATTTAACCCACAGCGTGCTTTGAATTTGTTACTTTTTTTAATCAAATAAATATTAAAAATTATTAAACTGTTGGATTTACATGTTATAATTGTAAGTGTTCGGCAATATTCGTTATTGAAGTGATCTATCAAAATGGATGGTGAATTTTCTACCAGCAACCCATATAATTATTACATCAACCCAAAATTGTTCATAATTCCGGCTTTTATTATATTTGGAGTCGCAGGTTTTTATTTTTAACTAACGAAGGTTATTTGATCCACAGGCTGTTGTCGTCTCAGACTAACAAGAAACAAAAGAAAGATAAAAGGTTCAAAGAAAAAAAAGTTATTTAAACTAAGATAATAAAACTTTCTTTAAATATAATAGTTATCACGTTTTAGTTGATATTTAAAACATTCAAAGCTAGCCTTTTACCTGATTAGTCCCATATTTTGTCATTCTATTATCAAATTCATCTTTCACGAAGGTAACATCTGATCTGAAAACCCTATTTCCCGTTGTACTATGTAAGGTATTAAAAGTTAGTTTTTACTGGTTTGGCTAGCAATCTATATCTGATATTTCACTTACCACGTTTTGAATCATTAGTCGATGCTTTTTATGATAATCAGTCATTGATAGACAACTTTTAGATATTCTTAGTTGTTGCCGTGTGTGTTACGTGATTTTATGTTTGGTTTTTCTTTAAATTTAATATTTCGCTTAAAATCCTGAGATTTATTTTAATCTGGCGAGATGACACGTTTGAACAAAAGGTGGGGTCAAGGAGTAGTGAGGATGGTTGGTTAGGAGGCAGCCGTAGTTCATGTGAACATTTGCACTACATTTTGTTTATGGTTCTGGTATTCTTTAACATATTTCAATTTTATTTACATAAAAATCAGTTTTAAAATCTTGCTCGACGAATCTTTGGTGTACGGATTGGTAAAAAATACCTGTGGTATGACTGGTAGGTTTTTATATTCACTTTCTTCCAACAATGTAACGTCTTGGAGGTTCAAGATTTGAGAGTAAGACGTGTGCGGTAAATTATCAGATTGCATTAAGGATTCTTTTCCGATCTTTAATTATTAAATTGCAACATTGTAACTATAAATTCTAATACCTAGCTTTCTACACGTCTAATTAAAATTCTATCTGAAGATAATCGTTTCTAACTCCTGCGTACTTTTTCAAATCATATTTTTGATAAAATTATAACAGTTGTAAAAGATTCTTTGTATTAAGATATCGCGCAGGCGAGCCCGTTTGGTAAAAATGGAATCTAAATTTTTGATTATTTTTTGTAAAATGATCCGGTTTATAGCGGGCCTTGTTAAAGATTTAGGTTCACATAAAAATAAAATATGGTCGGTTCTTGTAATAAGTATGATTTCGAGGTGAATTAATAAATCTTTTTTTTCTATTTGGAAGGATCTAAAAATTGATTTCAACAACCTGAGACTTGCCTAATTTTTGGGTAGTAGTGGACAATGAGAAAAACCCTCACGACTCGATTACGTTTTATATTATGATATAATTTCTTTTCATCTATTTTTATTTCAATTCATATTGGCTTGAAAGAGAATGTCTTGTGAATATTTAGTATTTCCGATTAGCCGCCATATAAACTGCTAACTTAAAGCTGCGCCGATGTGAAAAATCAAACCAGACACTTTTGGACACCTCTATTGCTTCATTCAAATTTTATCAAAGGTTAAATTTTTAACCTTATAAAAACACGTTTGTGCAAAATGGTAAGAAATTTAAATTGCGCAAATCTGGATTATAACTTTAGTGACGACACAACTACGCATGTATTTAAACTTAAAAAACATTCAGTTTTTTATTATGGAGGAATAAAATTTGACAGGACGGGATAATTACCAAAAGCTATTTTACATGATAAAAATGAATTTTGGAATCGATGTTTTTGAAGTAGTTGTTACACATAGGTAATATTATTGATATTATTTTGTGAGTTTTCGTTGCGGTTTTGCTTCTTATTGTTGATGCTATATTTTACTCATCAAATGTTTAGAATTTCTTTAACGATTCAATCAATAAATACAGAATGAATATTGTCCTGTTAATATACACGTAAAATGAACCATCTTTATTTGAAGAGTTTAACTCTTCACATGTTCCTAGCTTCATATTTCCTCGTTTTTTTCATTTAAATATGCTTAAAATTTTGAATATCTGAAAAATCAATTGTATCTCTAAGGCACTTTTGGAAAGAAACAAAATTTAATATAAACTGTTCCATCAATTTATTTTAATGAATGAATCAAAATTTAAAAGAGTTATCAATACTCTCAAAAGAAACCTTTCGTCTTTATTAACGACTAGAATTATGTTTTCTATTTTAAATAATGTTAAAACATTGAAAATTGTTCATGATTTATCTGTAAAACGAGCATGCGTGTTTTTTAATTACAGATTTGATTAATTTAAATTCTTAAACATCAAAATAACACTAGAGTTCTTGGGCAGCCATTTGTTTTCCCTTCCTGGTGTTACGGTAAATAGGGTCGTATGATAATTTCAACCGTGGGGATACCATTAATCTTTGGGTCATATAACCACGCTTAAAAACTTCAATATTACTTTTTATCTCTAAAATTTAACAAAATATTGTGACCGGATAGGAGTTTGTTAATTTTCAATTTTAAGATAATTTATCACTTACGAGATCGAAATTATACACGGTTTATGGCATCGATAAACACTGATTTAGAAAGTAAACTTGAAACTGTAATCAATCAGTTTCAATTTTAAGAATTATTGAAGTTAACCTTATATTCGTCATTTCAATATCATCGCATTTTCTCAAATTTTAAAAATGAGTCGTATAGTTACGGGATATGAAAATGATTCCTGCACGCAAGCGTGTGTCACACAAATATTTTCCTTTTTTGGACTTGCGTCGTGCCTATTTTTCGTTTTTATCTTCTACTACACGTACTTTCAGAAATCTATGAATCTTCACAGAATAGCTCATAAAGATGCACGGATAATTAAAAATTGAAGATTAGAAAATTTTAAATTAAGGAATATAAATTTTCGACGAAGAGAAGTATATCGTTTGTCAATTATGGAGTATCAATATGTTTTAAAATTTCTCAAAGGTACGAATGGAGAAGCGTAATTTGTATATAACGTTCATGAATTAGAAAAATGAGCACCGATCTGTAAACGATGGCCTGCACATATCTCAGTAAACTCAAAAAAACATTCAAATAAAAGGAGACTTTTGGGAAAAGTTCAAATCTAAGTATCCAAGAAACTTTGAAAACACGCACATGACAAGAATTGTATGGATTTACCCTATCAAACCAAGTAGATAAATGAAAGAATCAAAATTTATAAAAAGGACAAAACTTCGAGAATTTTTTTAAAAGTCAAAAATTTGAAGTTGAATGGCTAAATTTTAGACTCATACAATTTAAAGAACATATCGGAATTATTCTCCGCCACTCTAATAATAATAATTGGTTGGAAACTATGGTCCTATAATTACGATCGGTCAAGTGGTTGAGGTTTTGTGAAATTTAGAAGATAATCCTTGTCTCATATGTTTTTTTGCATTTATTTGGTTATTCTCGTAGACAATGATGAGTGAACCTATTTAAAGACGTTATATTGAGAAATGTAATAAATTTTACTGATAACTTGATGAATCCTTTCAAAAAGATTTATCTGGTTACAAAAAGCTTTTACAACCAGCTACATTTTCGAAAAGTTTAATATTTTCAACCTTCCAAGACTCTCGATGATGCAAATATATTGTCATTTCACCGTTTATGGCGGTCTAAACTTTCGTTGTTGGCAAAACGATTTTCATCAAATCTTAATTTCTACCTTGGATATTAATTTGATGTTATGCTGCAGAAAAACTGCAAATTAAATGAAAAAAAATCATTTTAAACATGAAAAAATACATTAGATTTTAAAAATGTTATCTTCTGTTTCGATTCATGCGCAAGAAAGCTCTGGTGCATCTCAATGCACTTTCCTCTGAGTGATGAGCATGGCGGGAGTTATATGGACAAACTGGACGATCAAAATCTTCTGATCGCGTTGCAAGACGACACAGATCATCAGGGTTTGCCATTGTTGGGAGTCTTTCACGATACCTTTCGTCATGGAGGCTTTCACTGGAATATCTGATGTTTCTCGAATAACCTCGATAGTTGGAGTGTGCGTCTGTGAGTTCATTGATAAGAATGTATATGTCTGAATAATCTGGATAGTAATTTCTTGAACGATTTTGAAGACGTGGTGGCGAATTCAAACCATCTGTATTGGATATTTCTTGTTGAGTACAGTCCTCTGATGATGAGTCGTTGTCAGGTAAATTCTAATACATTAAAAATGTTGCAAATTAGATTGATAAGAAAGAGAAGTTACCTCAGGATTGTCGTTCGGCATTCTTAATTCGATTCACCGGCTAGAGTATGTTTATGAAGTATGACTGTTAAGGTTGGTCGTTGACGCGTGAATCCTTGTTGAATTTTTTGGTATTTTTAAGCAGTGAAATGATTTTTGCCATTTTTTACTTTTTTAATTATAACGTAAGAATGTATGATTATGTTTTATACTTGGTCAAATGTGATAAAAATAAATTATTTTTACACACTTGAAGGATTTGGTGTTATTAGTGATCATTAAAGCGTAAATAAACAATTTTACTTAAAAAAATTTTAAATTTTAATTTAAAGTATTTTCATATATAATTCCATAATTGATTTGTTAAGTGTGTTAAAAAATCGATGTTTAAATTATGTTTGATTTTTGCTTCAATGAGCAAATTCTGCCATTTTAAAAAAATCCTTACAAACTTACAGATTCGAAAAAAAGAAATAGTATACTGATAAATTTTTATTATTAAAACAGTTAAAAAGTTTGATTGATTCATTTATTTACATCGACTAAAAAATCTAATTTTTCATTCAAAACAAATTAACTCTTTATTATGTTTCTGAAAATTCAAATGGTAGTTTTTGAAATTTTATTGTGAAACATAAAAATGATTTCGTCCAACTCAAAACTCTCCCTTAAACACAGAGTATTAACATTTATTGTTTAATTTAAGATGAAACTATTTCAAAAAAATCTAATTTTTATTTTGATGAGCTAAAATGTGCTTTATCATTTCAAATCAAATCTTTTATTAGATGATAGGATTTCTTATGATTTTAAGTTTAAACATGTCACGTGCTTTATATTTCTCAATATAAAGATATTTCTTCTGTTTTCCAGAATGATTGGGGCAAATATTTGTTATGGTGTTCAAATCTTTAATCAGAAGTAAAATGGAGTCAAACTCAACTCAAGAATTTTTATAATTTAATGAGGGATGATTGATTTATCGGCAGGAAGCTTTGGGAAACATTTAGAAAGAGTTAAAAAATGAACGAACACGAAAAATTATGAGAATTATTCAGCTTTTTTGTTGTTTAAATCTTAATTTATACAAGATCCTCCAACAAAATTTGCAACCAAAACAAATGTCTTTTTGAGAATATGACAAATAGATTTGCCTAAGGACACGTTACAGTTGTGAATGAAAGACTAAAATGTGTAAAACAGATACATGAGGGAAATGATCAATTATCATTTGATTTATCGAATCCGCCTCTGCCACGCGCACTTTTGGAAGAAAAATCTATCGACAGCAGTCTAGGAGAATCGTCAAATAATTACTGAAGACAGTTTATCTAAAATTCTAATTTTAAAAACCTCGAAATATAATCCACAAATTTTTCGCACTTTTATCTCCTGAAAGCATTTTTGAAAAAATCACACATGTTCTGTTGTCAGAACTAGCAATTAAAACCCTAACATAAGAAGAGGCCATGGAGTGTTCTGATAAAACGGCCCTGGAGAGTCTAACTTCAGAAGAAATAACTTACAAGTTCTACACGATAAAAAGTGCTGAAAAATCAGCTCACGACGAATTATTGAAAATCTAGCTCTAAAGAAAGACTTAATGTCCAAAGATGATAACTTAAAATAAGCTTAGATTAAAATAAACATCAACAGCATGCGTTCATCCTTGTGATGATGATTCGAATCATAAATTTTTAATAAATGATTAACAGTACCATGGAATATTTAATATTTGTTAGTCTGTTTCTCTTTTCAATGACGCCATATTAATAACGTGTCTACATTAACCGAACCTTGAAACGATTCAGAGTTCAGTTGCACCCAGTCAGTATCAACTGATTAGAACTGAATTTTAAATCGTAATCTATTTTATTAAATAAATTCAAAAATATTCCTCTATATATCTGCTAGAATTCTTAGTGGGAAGTTCATCTTAGTTTTGATTAATATTTAGAACAACTGTTTCTCTCATGAATTTATTTCTTAAAAAAAGGGATCAACTTCTTGGGCTACAAAATATTCAGAAGTTTTTCCATTTACCACTTCGAGTTTTCAAATTTATGACTTACGATATTTTCTGCAATTTTGAGTCTAGGTTTACAAGATATCAAAATTATTTCCCCTCAAAATATGGTAAAATGTAAAATTTATACCATACGATTGAACTTTTAAGTAAATCCCTTGTTAGGGTCCACCTCAACCAAAACCCATAAAATTGAGGGAGCAGTTCTAAGATAATATTTCTTTGGAATTATAACACCATTTGTACACGTTAATGCCCATTTTGTTTCCGAGTCAACATTTTGAGCGAATACCAATGAGATAGTTTTGCGTTAACTTCACACCATTAAAAAATTAACAACAAATACTCTTATCTCATTCCACTTATAATGTTCGAAACAAATTTCACATAGTATCTTCCTTCAGCCATATAGATCTCAAATTAGGAGATTGACATGCTCCATGTAGCAGAACAGGTTATGATAAAACCGCTGTTAGTTTTATGTTTTTTAAGTTTAACGTGATAACATACTAACTAACGGTAAATCGTGGTATATTTCAAAGGTACATAAACAATATATTTTAAAATTTAGAGTTCTTGGTGGATTATATTATGGTTTCATTTTTTCAGTTGATGCGAGTGATATTATGTGAATATTTTATATTAATTTTAAGAAGTTTTGATCCAGGATAAATAACAATTAATTTTGAAAAATAGAAATTCAGCCTTAACGAAATTGCTCGCCTTCATATATTTTTAGAGCCACTGGCATTCTTTACGATGAGTTTAAACAAAGATGAAGTGGTGGTTCAAAAATATCCATTATCTTGGTGTGAAATGTAAGTTTAGTGATTCATTAGCTGACGTCATTTTGATGAATTTTTCTCAAATTCCGCATTCATAACAGTTATATTTACATGAGGCGGTAAGTTTAACGGACTTCGTTTTGATGATTCGTGCCAGATTAAAGTTTGAAAATTCAATGAAACACGTGAATTATGTACCCATAAGTGCATATCCTGGTATAAATTAAAATTTCCGCCTTATTTTGAAACTACCAATCTTGTATTTGGTGTTATTTTATAACAATCAAAATAAGTAGTCACAGATTCAAATTGTTTACTCAACAAAGCTGATACCTTTAAAGTTTAGAAACTCACAAATTTTTTTGTTTGGGCACTTAAAAACTCAGAATGTTCTTTTTGATCGTCGATTTTGCTTTTTATTGATCAATTATATTCAAAATGGCTTTTGAAAAACCATATAATTTTTGTCTTGTAAGACGGATTCTAAATGATAAGATTAAGAGTTTGAAGTAATATTTCTAAATGGCGGACTCAAGTAAACAATGACGGATTATGAATGATAGTATTTCTTAAATAATTGTCCTTCTTATATAGTTGAGAAGAGTTTAAAAAGGATAATAAAATTATGGCATAATTTTGAAGAAAATCAAAAGAAAGAATTATTTAGAGTTATCTTAAAAATGCTTCTGTCGATAACTTAAAGTGTTAACAGATCACAGATACAGAATCGGGTACTATCAACCAAACGCGCCTTAAATATATACCACGATGAATAAAATAACATCATTTTACCTGAAATTACGAAACAACTTTTGAAAACTGAACAAGATATGTACATAACTGTAATTTGTAACTCAAATAAAACTCTTGATAAACCTGAGACTTAAAATCAATCATAAATGAGCATACTATACATTTTATTAGATGTCAAAATTGTCATAGAGAGGGTTTCAGCGATGTAAAGGAGTATCGACCATCAACGATTGTAATAAACATTTTGTTTCCTCATCTCTAGAAATATTATAACTCTAAATAACTCATACAAGCCAACCTTTTACTATTTTTAATGACCATTTTATAAAATTTTCAATTGCACAAAACTGAAAAAAGATCAAACATAACTCTTTTTTTTGATGAGCTAAGAGAAGTATTCTCAACTATTCGATCTATTTCGCAAAATAAGGCGAATTAAAATGGAAAGTTAAGAGTAAGAAATGTAAAAAGCTATTCAGCTCATACAATCAAAAAATTCAGAATGAACGGTCTCCAGCAACTTGGGGAAGCGTGTGCTTACCATGGTAAGAGATGTTCTCTCCTTGATTAAATCAATGTTGAGCACTCTGAAATTTTGATCGAAAATTCTAAATATCAGCTATTTATAAAATTCGAGGTAAAAATGAGCCCGGAATGTCCCGCTTTATGGTATACTGAAGCAGGATGGATAATGATTTGTTATGGTGAAAAATTCCAATTATGTCGACAATTTATCTCATTAATTTTCGTGAAAAATGAGATTAAACTTATATTTTTCGAAAGTGGAAAGAAACATTTCTCAAAATAGAAATTTCCAGCTCACTACGGAGTGAACAACAAAAAAAATAAAATGTGGCAATACTTAACTCAACAAATCAAAAATTGACCAAGAAATAAAAAGAAGGGTGGAAAATTCGGAAAAAAAATTTCGGCAACCAAATCGCGGATAATTAGTTCTAAATTTCTCATATGACAAAACATAATTCATAAAAAACTCATCAAACACCCACACGCGTGTAAACTCTTTTTAACCATTTTCTAAATTGTACATTGTTAACAAACTTGATTAAAAACAGATTTGATCAATTGAACAAAATAACAAACTGCTTTTTGAGCAACGCATTGTATCTTATGACAGAAAACATAAATTCAGGAATTACCGAGGAAGAATGTTGATCTCAAAATTAGAATCTATGTTCAATACTAATCCCTGTCATATAAATGTGTTAAGAATAATGTGCAAGAAAATATTATCCTAGAATAAACACGATACGCCACACGAATACTTAATACATACACTCTAAAGATTCAACGGAGAAGAAAAGTAAATATCGGTGGGACTAGGAGTAAACGAGCTTTGAATGAAGTTGAAAAAGTTAGTAAAACAATGGTAGCAGATCAGCGGGAGTATCGTTAAATTATAAATCTCAGAAGATGCTCCCCAGACCAGCCAACGGTTATTGAATTGAATTGTAATAAATTGTGTGTTGATAACCATAGGTCACATGTTATGCTTTGTTGAACTGATATTCAAATGAAAGTATAGTTTTAACTTTGAACCTTTCGATAGCATTTTATGATCGAATTTAAGGTAATTTGAGGTAATATTTTAGCTTTGACATTAAAATCTTGCAGGATGTTATTTAACGATGGCATTCTTTTTAAAATCTGTTTCATGTTTTTTGTTTATGGATATTGACTTTCGCGCATCTAACGAGACATCGTCGAATCACAATTTTAACAAAACATCAAAATAAATAAAATTTAACTCCTCATTATGATTTTTAGTTTAAATTTATTCAAAATTTATAAGTTATTTTATTTTAGCACATAAATTGACTAATAATTACAATTATAGATAATTAGTCTTGAAATTTTTATAGTTTTTTCCATTAATTTTACAAAACTTTAATATTACCATAAAATGTATGACTACTTTTATTTTAAAGTAAAACAGTTTATTTTTAAAAATTGAATTTAATTCCAAGCCGAAAATAAGAGTGAATGAATATTCATCATTTTTTGAACAAATGTTAGGAATATAAGTTAGTAAAAAACAAAAAAAAAATTATTGCACGTGTATTTTTTAATTTTGAAGAAAAAAAAATATTTTTAGATTTAATGTCATCAATATCAAAGGAAATATTCTATCTTTAACTTATATTGAATAAATTAAAAGACGTCGATGTAATTTTTGAAATATTTTTCAATGTGAAAAAAATGCGAAAATCAATTAAAATTGTTATTTGTCTTGAGATACTTGAAAAGATGGAGAAAAATAATTTAGCTGTTCTTTTTAAAAGGTAAGGAAGTGACAAGTCTTAAAAATATTGGCTGGTGTCAGATAAAGATAAATAATACCAAAACTCTAAAACCATTAAGGATTGACGTTATGTATAATTTCCATTCGATATAGATCAAAACGATTATTTAAGCAAACTTTTTACTCCATTCGTTGAAGGAATAATATTATTTCAAAAAATTTGCAAATTTTATGATATTTTACTCTGTTCAGATAATAATCTTGTGAACAAATTATCAAAATAAATCTTATATATATATCGAAATTTCAACATTATCTTTGTTAATTTTTGTTTTACGAGAACGTATAAATCTTCCCATACCCAGTATAATCCATCCAATTAACATTAATAAAAAGAGTACAATCTTAATCGTTGAATAATCTTCTCCGACAAAAATAATTAATGAAAATATTCCAAGTGATGTGCGAATTGAAAGTGTTGAGTTTACGAATTGTGTCGATGAGATTGATTCACACAAATTGAGGATTTTGGGAAATACGCATCCAAAAATTATAATGACAGCTAAATCTTTTATTGAATATTTGACGATTGATATTTGATAAAGGATTTCTTTTCTTCTTATAAAAGTCAATGCAATAAAAGGACTCACAGAAAATGGAAATGAGTAAATTCCTGATAATGCTAGTGCAGAAAATGTTTTCCGATACAAGAATGAGTTTTTCCTATAAAGAATATATTTGATCTATTTTAGGAGTAAAAATATTTTTTAAGCTGTTAAAATATCTTTTATGTTATTAATAGTCAAATAACTTAAAAAATACCTTTGAAATTATGAACGATCGTTTGAATAATTAAACTTGAAATGAAGAATGATGGAATGAAGCAGATGTCAAACATCGATAAACTTGGAATTTTTCCATCTTCCCAATTGACAAAAAATATACAACAAGAGGAGAGAAATCCAATTATAATACCACATAACATTGTAATCTTCCCTTTTTGGTCAAGACTAGGCCAGGTTGTTATTTTAAAAATATAAGATACAAAAGTATTTCCAAAATAAACAATATTTTCGGAAATTA
>JALDNG010001462.1:0-58854 GCA_024349245.1 Neodontobutis hainanensis
AGAGTAACCAGAGGAGGCAGAGGCCGCAGAGACCAGAGGAGGCATAGGCCACAGAGTAACCAGAGGAGGCAACGGGGCAGAGAGACCAGAGAAGGCAGAGGCCACCGAGAGTTCAGAGGAGGCAACGGGCAGGGAGACTAGGCAAGGCAAGGCAAGGCAATTTTATTTATATAGCACAATTCATACACTGGGTAACTCAAAGTGCTTTACAGAAATAAAAGACAATTTACAAGATTTAGATTTGGAAACATAAGAAAGATTAAAAGCATTATAAAAGAAGAAGAGTGCAGATAAAAAACATTTTAAGTTGTGGTGTAGGCGGAGCTAAAAAGGAAGGTTTTTAACCTCCCCTTGAACATTGTTAAAGTTGAGGCTTGTTTTACTTCATCTGGGAGGTTGTTCCAGGTTTTGCTGCTTGAAACTTAAACGCTGCTTCACCCTGTTTACTTCTAACTCTGGGCACGAGCAGAAGGCCTGTCCCAGATGTTCTTAGAGTCCGAGGCTCATAAGCTACTAGCATTTCAGAAATATATTCTGGTGCTAAACCATTTAGAGACTTGTAAACCAGTAGTGCTGTTTTAAAGTCTATCCTCTGAGCAACAGGAAGCCAGTGCAGAGATTTTAAAACTGGACTGATGTGGTTGTACTTCCTGGTGTTAGTTAGAACCCGAGCAGCAGCGTTCTGAATAAGCTGCAGCTGTCTTAACCTTCGTTTTGAGAGACCAGTGAGCAGGCCGTTACAGTAATCTAACCTGCTGGAGATAAAAGCATGAATAAGTTTCTCTAAGTCTGGTTGAGACATTATGCCTTTGACTCTGGAAATATTTTTAAGGTAATAAAATGCAGATGATGTAATTGACTTAATGTGACTCTGGAAATTCAAGTCTGAGTCCATGATGACCCCTAGATTGCTAACCTGGTTTTTAGATTTTAGAGAAAGAGACTCGAGGTGACTGCTGACATTTTCTCTTTGTTTCTGTGGTCCAAAGATAATTATTTCAGTCTTGTTTCTGTTCAGTTGGAGAAAATTATTTTGCATCCACACATCAATCTGTTCGATGCAGTGACACAATGAATGGATTGGTCCATTTTCACCTGCTGTGAGTGAAATGTAAATCTGAGTGTCATCTGCATAATTATGGTAGGATACACCACAGCTGTGTATTAACTGGCCTAAAGGAAGCATGTAAAGATTGAATAATAGAGGTCCCAAGATAGACCCCTGTGGAACCCCACATGTCAGGGCCATTTGGTCTGATACACAGTTTCCAACCGAAACAAAGTACTTCCTGTCTTCAACAGAACTAAGACAGAGACTTTGCCCGCGTCAGTGTTCAGACGGATGTCATTTGTGACTTTGATAAGTGCAGTCTCAGTGCTGTGATGGGGCCTAAAACCTGACTGAAAAGGATCAAAGCAGTTGTTAAGCAATAGAAAGTCATTAAGTTGCTGATATACAACTTTTTCGATGACTTTCCCTAAAAATGGCAGGTTTGATATGGGCCGATAGTTGTTGAGCACTGTAGCATCAAGACTTCTCTTCTTTAGGAGAGGCTTGATGACAGCAGTTTTAAGGCCCTTGGAAATGTTCCAAACTGTAAGGAATTATTGACTATATTAGTGAGTTGTGGTAACAAACTGCTTAGTACTGATTTTAGAAATCTAGTGGGTAAAACATCGAGGCAGCAGGTGGATGAACTCAGGCTGGAGACAGTTTTCAATTGTTCTGTCATTAATGGGTGTAAAATGTGTAAACTCAAACAAAGGTCTCCTATGTGGCTGCAGTGTTGTTGTTTGCCCTTTGGACTGTATCGCATGTTTAATGCCTTGAACCTTGTTGTTAAAAACAATGCAAACTCATTGCATTTAGTGTTGGAAACTAATTCTGGAGGAAATGGAGTTGGAGGGTTTGTTAATCTGTTCACTGTAGCAAACAGGACACGTGAGTTGTTACTGCTGTGGTTGATGAGCTCTGAGAAGAATATTTTTCTTGCTTTTTCAAAGTTTGATTGAAAACATGCAGATTTTCTTTGTATACCTCATAATGAATTAAGAGTTTAAATTTACGCCATTTTCTTTCGGCTTTTCGGCATTCCCTTTTCTGTGCCCTGACAGAAGGAGCATTGCTCCGAAGCCTTCTGCCCCTTCATCACTTTAACCTTAACAGGAGCAATGGCGTCCATAACATTTAAAACACCTGAAGTATAACAATTCATTAAATCATCAACTTGACCTGATGAGGCATTTTCAAACCTGATTGCCTCCATAAACTGTGTCCTGGTGTTATCATTAATGTGTCTCTTCTGAACAACTGTAGGTCCAGCAGCAGCTTTTGGAATCATGGACAGATGGAAAAAGACACAAGAATGATCAGACAGAGCAACATCAATCACAGTGACATCTGAAATATGGACACCCTTTGTAATGACCAGGTCCAGAGTGTGACCTCTGTTATGGGTCGGCTCATTAACATGCTGACAAAGACCAAAAGTATCAAGAATAGTAGAAAGTTCTTTGGCATTTCTGTCAGAAACATTATCCACATGCACGTTAAAATCACCTGATATGATTATTTGTTCATATTCTGTGCAGATAACCAAAGCATTTCAGTAAACTCATCAATAAAATCATGACATTGTTGGGGTGGTTTGTAAAGAACAACATAAAATAGATGGAGAAAACCTCAACTCCATTTTGAATGCCACATACTCAAATGATGAAAACTCCCAAGTGATAGTTTCTGGATAAGAATATTATCCCTAAAAATAGCACAAACACCACCACCCTTTTGTTTTCCGCATTTTGGATAAAAATGTGAAATTCGATGGGGTGGATTCAATAAGGACAGCATTTCCAGTCTTACTGTCTAACCATGTTTCTGTTAAAAACATAAAATCAAGCTTATTTGAAATTATAAAATCATTAATTAAAAAGATTTGTTTCCCAAAGACCTGACATTGAACACTGCAAGTTTCAAGTCTGTTTGAGCAGGACTAGACTTTATCTGTTTGCAGGAATTTGAATCAGGTTTGTCTGATTAGACAAACTAACTGTTATTCTCTTCTCCAATCTGCGACTTCTGACTGTAGCTATGGAGCTGGGGAGTGTTCTCTCACAGGGCCTCGGGTTGATAAGTGTTTTATGATGACAAAAAGTCCTGGAACAGCAGAGGCCCTCAGTGTCCTAATCGCTGATAGTAGCCTTGATGCTAGTCAAGGCTTTTGGAGCTGGTCTGGGAGGGTGGAGGGGGTCTGACAGGGGTGCATTGGACACCTATCGGGGTCTCATTTGTTCTGGCCAAGATGGAGATGATAGAACCCGTGACCTGGCCAAGTTAGGTGTGAGGGTATCAACTTAGTTCCAGATTTTACCAACATTTCCAGGTGATCTGGAAATCCCATTGGTGATTCCGGGATGGGACAGAGATGGTGAGGTCCGCAGAAGGTGTTGATGTTACTGGGGTCCAGGGTCCTATTGGGGGGGTCCATTTCAGTAGTGCAGGTGTTGATGGTGGTCCAGTCAGAGGAGGATCTTTGGTTGGTGAGGCTGGAGTGTTTTTCTCATTCAGTGGCTGATGGCTTCTCAGAAGACTCTTTCTTTGTTTAAGAGTGCGACCAGAACCATTTAGGTGTCTCAGGAGTGCAGGAGATTATCTGTTAGCCTCTGACCCTCCTCTGTTCAGGTGTGGGCCCTTTCCTTTAAACAGGTGTTACCAACTAGCTCAGGTTAGCAACAAAGAGGAATCCACAAACCAACAAGGTAAATTTCCAATTGATTTATTAAGTCAGTTGATTTACTATGACAAACAAACAAAGGTTTCTCCAAAGATGGTGGCTCACCTGAAAGACCCAGAGATTGAGAGAGAGAGAGAGAGCAAAGGCAGGCTAGCCTATATATACTCTAAGCCCCTCCTCTCAGGTAAACACACCTGACGACCCACCCACTTCACACAAGCCAACCCTCTTAAAGGGAAGTTCAGGAGCTGGGTCGTCACACAGGTCTACACGCCAAAACAAGTTGAAGTTATCAATAAAGTGTACTCCTCTTGTCGCAGGTCTTGGACAGCCATGTATTTAATGCAGGTATACAGTCTGTTCTAATAAACGTCTACATTCTGTTCTACTGCATATCTACAGTCTGTATTACTGCACTTCTACAGTCTGTATAATGCTCGTTTGCAGTCTGTATTACTGCACTTCAACAGTCTGTTCTACTGCACATCTACAGTCTGTTCTACTGCTTGTTTACAGTCTGTTCTACTGCGACTATTGTCTGTTTTAATAATTGTCTACAGTCTCTTCTAATGCACATCTACAGTCTGTTCTAATGCACATCTACAATCTGTTCTACTGGACGTCTACAGTCTGTTCTAATAATTGACTAGAGTCCGTTCTACTGCACATCTACTGTCTGTTCTAATAATTATCAACATTCTGTACTACTGCACATCTACAGTCTGTTCTAATGCACATCTACAGTCTGTTCTAATGCAAGTCTACAGTCTGTACTACTGCTCATCTACAGTCTGAACTACTGCACGTCTACAGTCTGTACAACTGCACCTCTACAGTCTTTTCTACTGCATGTCTACAGTCTGTTCTAATGCCAGTTTACAGTCTGTACCACTGCTCCACTGCAGTTTATTCTACTGCACGTCTACAGTCTGTTTTACTCCACATCTATAGTCTGTTCTAATGCACATCTACATTATGTTCTAATGCAAGTCTACAGTCTGTTCTACTGCATGTCTATAGTCTGTTTAACTGCACATCTACAATCTGTTCTAATTGTCAGTCTGTTCTACTGGACATTTACAGTCTATTCTAAAGCCAATTTAGAGTCTGTACTACTGCAGCTCTGAAGCCTGTTAAATTGCACGTCTACAGTTTGTTCAACTGCATCTCTACAGTCTGTTCTATTGCACGTCTACAGTCTGTTCTACTGCACGACTATAGTCTGTTTAATAAACGTTTACAGTCTTTTCTAATGCACATCTACAGTCTGTTCTGCTGGATGTCTACAGTCTGTTCTAATAATTGTCTAGATTCTGTTCTACTGCATGTCTACAGTCTGTTTTAATAATTGTCAACATTCTCTACTAATGCACTTCTACAGTCTCTTCTACTGCACATCTACAGTTTGTTCTAATGGTCGTCTACAGTCTCTTTTTTGTCAGTCTTTTCTACTGGTCGTTTACAGTCTGTTCTAAAGCTCATCTACAGTCTGTTCTAAATCCAATCTAGAGACTGTACAACTGCTTCTCTAAAGTCTGTTCAACAGCACCTCTACAGTCTGTTTAACTGCACCTCTACAGTCTGTTCTACTGCACATCTACAGTCTCTACTACTGCACTTCTAAAGTCTGTTCTAATGCACATCTACAGTCTGTTCTAATGCCAATCTAGAGTCTGTACTACTGTTGCTCTGCAGTCTGTTCTACTGCAAGGTTACAATTTGTTCTATTGCACATTTACGGTCTGTTCTAATGCACATCTACAGTCTGTTCAACTGCACCTCTACAGTCTGTTCTATTGCACGTCTACAGTCTGTTCTACTGCACGACTATAGTCTGTTTTAATAAACGTCTACAGTCTTTTCTAATGCACATCTACAGTCTGTTCTACTGCAGGTATACAGTCTGTTCTAATAAACGTCTACATTCTGTTCTACTGCACATCTACAGTCAATACTACTGCACTTCTACAGTCTGTATAATGCTCGTTTGCAGTCAGTATTACTGCACCTCAACAGTCTGTTCTACTGCACATCTACAGTCTGTTCTACTGCTTGTCTACAGTCTGTTCTAATGCACGACTATTGTCTGTTATAATAATTGTATACAGTCTCTTCTAATGCACATCTACAGTCTGTTCTAATGCACATCTACAGTCTGTTCAACTGCACCTCTACAGTCTGTTCTATTGCACGTGTACAGTCTGTTCTACTGCACGACTATAGTCTATTTTAATAAACGTCTACAGTCTTTTCTAATGCAGATCTACAGTCTGTTCTACTGCAGGTATACAGTCTGTTCTAATAAACGTCTACATTCTGTTCTACTGCATATCTACAGTCTGTACTACTGCACTTCTACAGTCTGTATAATGCTCGTTTGCAGTCTGTATTACTGCACCTCAACAGTCTGTTCTACTGCACATCTACAGTCTGTTCTACTGCTTGTTTACAGTCTGTTCTACTGCACGACTATTGTCTGTTTTAATAATTGTCTACAGTCTCTTCTAATGCACATCTACAGTATGTTCTAATGCACATCTACAATCTGTTCTACTGGACGTCTACAGTCTGTTCTAATAATTGACTAGAGTCCGTTCTACTGCACATCTACTGTCTGTTCTAATAATTATCAACATTCTGTACTACTGCACATCTACAGTCTGTTCTAATGCACATCTACAGTCTGTTCTAATGCAAGTCTACAGTCTGTACTACTGCTCATCTACAGTCTGAACTACTGCACGTCTACAGTCTGTACAACTGCACCTCTACAGTCTTTTCTACTGCATGTCTACAGTCTGTTCTAATGCCAGTTTACAGTCTGTACCACTGCTCCACTGCAGTTTATTCTACTGCACGTCTACAGTCTGTTTTACTCCACATCTATAGTCTGTTCTAATGCACATCTACATTATGTTCTAATGCAAGTCTACAGTCTGTTCTACTGCATGTCTATATTCTGTTTAACTGCACATCTACAATCTGTTCTAATTGTCAGTGTGTTCTACTGGACATTTACTGTCTATTCTAAAGCCAATTTAGAGTCTGTACTACTGCAGCTCTGAAGCCTGTTAAATTGCACGTCTACAGTTTGTTCAACTGCATCTCTACAGTCTGTTCTATTGTACGCCTACAGTCTGTTCTACTGCACGACTATAGTCTGTTTAATAAACGTTTACAGTCTTTTCTAATGCACATCTACAGTCTGTTCTGCTGGATGTCTACAGTCTGTTCTAATAATTGTCTAGATTCTGTTCTACTGCATGTCTACAGTCTGTTTTAATAATTGTCAACATTCTCTACTAATGCACTTCTACAGTCTCTTCTACTGCACATCTACAGTTTGTTCTAATGGTCGTCTACAGTCTCTTTTTTGTCAGTCTTTTCTACTGGTCGTTTACAGTCTGTTCTAAAGCTCATCTACAGTCTGTTCTAAATCCAATCTAGAGACTGTACAACTGCTTCTCTAAAGTCTGTTCAACAGCACCTCTACAGTCTGTTTAACTGCACCTCTACAGTCTGTTCTACTGCACATCTACAGTCTCTACTACTGCACTTCTAAAGTCTGTTCTAATGCACATCTACAGTCTGTTCTAATGCAAGTATATAGTCTGTACTACTGCTCATCTACGGTCTGTTCTAGTGCATGTCTACAGTCTGTTCTAATAAACGTCTACAGTCTATAATCTGTTCTAATGCTCGCTCATAGTCTGTTCTAATGCACGTCTTTAGTCTGTACTACTGCACATCTACAGTCTTTTCTACTGGACGTCTACAGTCTGTTAAAATGCTTGTCTACAGTCTGTTCTATTGTATGTCTACAGTCTGTTCTAATGAACATCTACAGTCTGTTCAACTGAACGTCTACAGTCTGTTTTACTGCACATCTACAGTCTGTTCTAATGCAAGTCTACAATCTGTACTACTGCTCATCTACAGTCTGTTCTACTGCACATCTACAGTCTGTTCTACTGCACATCTACAGTCTGTTCTACTGCACATCTACAGTCTGTTCTAAAATTGTCTACAGTCAGTTCTAAAGCCAATCTATAGTCTGTACTACTGCTGCTCTGAAGTATTTTCAACTGCACGCGTCTATAGTATCTTTAACTGCACCTTTACAGTGTGTTCTATTGTACGTCTACAGTCTGTTCTACTGCACGATTATAGTCTGTTTTAATAAACGTCTACAATCTCTTCTAATGCACATCTACAGTCTGTTCTACTGAATGTCTACAGTCTGTTCTAATAATTGTCAACATTCTGTACTACTGCACCTCTACAGTCTCTTCTACTGCACATCTACAGTGTCTTCTAATGCTCGTGTAAAGTCTCAACTACTGCATCTCTACAGTCTATTCTTCTGCACATCGTCAGTCTATTCTACTGCACATCTACAGTCTGTTCTAATGCACATATACAGTCTGTTCTAATGCAAGACTGCAGTCTGTACTACTGCTCATCTACACTCTGTTCTACTGCACATCTACAGTCTGTTCTAATAAACGTCTACAGTTTGTTCTACTGCACATCTACAGGCTCTAATACTGCACTTCTAAAGTCTGTTCTAATGCTCATCTAGAGTCTGTTCTAATGCACTTCTACAGTCTGTTCTAATGAAAGTCTACAGTCTGTACTACTGCTCATTTACAGTCTGTTCTACTGCACGTCTACAGTCTGTATAACTGCACCTCTACAGTCTGTTCTACTGCATGTCTACAGTCTGTTCTAATGCCAGTTTACAGTCTGTACTACTGCTCCACTGCAGTTTATTCTACTGCACGTCTACAGTCTGTTTTACTCTACATCTACAGTCTGTTCTAATGCACATCTATAGTCTGTTCTAATGCAAGTCTACAGTCTGTTCTACTGCACGTCTACAGTCTGTTATAACGCACATCTATAGTCTGTTCTAATGCACATCTACAGTCTGTTCTAATGCACATCTACAGTCTGTTCTATTGCAAGTCTACAGTCTGTATTACTGCTCATCTACAGTCTCTTCTACTGCATGTCTACAGTCTGTTTAACTGCACCACAACAGTCTGTTCTAATGCCAGTTTACAGTCTGTACCTCTGCTCTACTGCAGTCTGTTCTACTGCACGTCTACAGTCTGTTTTACTGCACATATACAGTCTCTACTACTGTACTTCTAAAGTCTGTTCTAATGCACATCTACAGTCTGTACTACTGCTCATCTACGGTATGTTCTACTGCAGGTCTACAGTCTGTTCTAATAAACGTCTATAGTCTCTTCTAATGCACATCTACAGTCTGTTCTACTGCAGGTCTACAGTTTGTTCTAATAAACGTCTACATCCTATTCTATTGCACATCTACAGTCTGTACTACTGCACTTCTACAGTCTGTATAAATTTCGTTTGCAGTCTGTATTACTGCTCCTCAACAGTCTGTTCTAAAGCATGTCTAGTAATTTCTAATACTCATATACGGTCTTTTCTAATGCTCGTCTACAATACTGAACTATTGCAGCTCTACAGTCTATTCTAAAGCATTTCTAAAGTGTTTTCTAATACTTATATACAGTCTGTTCTAATGCTCATCTACAGTTTGTACTACTGCACCTCTAGAGTCTATTCTTCTGCACATTACCAGTCTGTTCTACTGGACGTTTACAGTCATTTCTAATGCTCGTCTACAGTCTGTCTAAAACCAATCTAGAGTCTGTACTACTGCTGCTCTTAACTTTGTTCAACTGCACCTCTACAGTCTCTTCTATTGTATGTCTACAGTCTGTTCTATTGCACATCTCCAGTCTGTTCTAATGCAAGTCTACAGTCTGTACTACTGCACCTATACATTCTGTTCTAAAGCATGTCTACAGTCTACTCTAATACTCATATACAGTTTGTTCTAATGCTCGTCTACAGTTTGTACTAATGCACGTTTAAAGTCTATTCTTCTGCAGCATCGTTAGTCTGTTCTACTGCACATCTATAGTCTGTTCTATTGCTTGAATACAGTCTGTTCTAATGCCCAATAACAGTCCTTACTACTCCACCTCTACAGTTTGTTCTACTTCTCCTCTATAGTCTCTTCTACTGCACGTCTATAGTCTGTTCTAATGCCAATCTAGAGTCTGTACTACTGTTGCTCTGCAGTCTGTTCTACTGCAAGTTTACAATTTGTTCTATTGGACATCTACAGTCTGTTCTAATGCACATCTACAATCTGTTCAACTGCAAGTCTACAGTCTGTTCTACTGCTCGTCTACAGTCTGTTCTACTGCACGACTATTGTCTGTTTTAATAATTGTCTACAGTCTCTTTTAATGCCCATCTACAGTCTGTTCTAATGCACATCTACAATCTGTTCTAATAGACGTCTACAGTCTGTTCTAATAATTGTCTAGAGTCTGTTCTACTGCATTTCTACTGTCTGTTCTAATAATTGTCAACAGTCTGTATTACTGCACCTCAACAGTCTGTTCTACTGCACATCTACAGTCTGTTCTACTGCATGTCTACATTCTGTTCTAATGCCAGTTTACAGTCTTTACTACTGCTCTACTGCAGTATATTTTACTGCACGTCTACAGTCTGTTTTACTGCACATCTACAATCTGTTCTAATTGTTAGTCTGTTCTACTGGACTTTACAGTCTGTTCTAATGCTCGTCCACCGTCTGTTCTAATGCAGGTCTTTAGTGTGTTCTACTGCTTGTCTACAGTCTGTTCTATTGTATGTCTACATTCTGTTCCAATGCACATGTACAGTCTGTTCAACTGCACGTCTACTGTCTGTTCAACTGCATCTCAACAGTCTGTTCTAATGCCAGTTTACAGTCTGTACCTCTGCTCTACTGCAGTCTGTTCTACTGCACGTTTACAGTCTGTTTTACTGCACATCTACTGTTATGTCAATTCAAGGTACAAGTTGTCCTGAGCACTCAGCCTATTTTTACTCAAATTACTAAGAGCACTCCCAAACTGCAGGGGGCAACCACGCATCAAAAAGGTTATGGAACCAACTTCCAGGAAGTGCTCTTGGGACCATAATTACCAGCGCACACACAGAGTGCATGGCAGTTGAAATGTTTGGTAAAAGCTCAGTTGGCCATCTCACTTGTTCCTGAGGAAAAGAAACTTTGACCACAGCTCCTGATTATCCAAGGACACAACTGGTAGGACAAAAGTGGACTGTGTGTTTGTTTGTGTTGAGTTAAGACTTTTGTATGATTTTGTTTGCTTGGTTGTAATGTCCAATTTAAATCAAATAGTGAATACTTTATGTGAACATTACTCTAAGCATGTGTATTGTTTAAATTATATAAGTTTAATTAGAGACCGTATGTTAATTTGTATGACTGTTTGGTTTGACATTTACTATTGAGGAAGTGTTATTGAGTTATTTGTGATTTATTTGCAACTAATTTCTGCTTTGGTTTGTGTAATTTAAAGGTTATTAACCTATTCTCTTCCACCCCGATCATCTTTAGGAAAATATAAGAGAAAAGAAAGAACAATTTTGAGTTGTCCTTTGCATTCATCAGAGATAAAGCAGTTTTCAAGTTTGGGCAGAGCTGTAGTCAGTTAAAAAACACACATAACTTGACATCTACAGTCTGTTCTAATGCAAGTCTACAGTCTGTACTACTGCTCATCTACAGTTTGTTTTACTGCACATCTACAGTCTGTACAACTGCACCTCTACAGTCTGTTCTAATGCCAGTTTACAGTCTGTACTATTGCTCTAATGCAGTCTGTTCTACTGCATAACTACGGTCTGTTTTACTGCACATCTACAGTCTGTTCTAATGCACATCTACAGTCTGTTCTAATGCATGTCTACAGTCTGTTCTACTGCATGTTTACAGTCTGTTCTACAGCGCGTCTTCAGTCTGTTCTACTGCACGTCTTCAGTCTGCTCTATTGCAAGTCTACAGTTTGTTTTACTGCACATCTACAGTCTGTTCTAATGCACATTTACAGTCTGTTCCTATGCAAGTATACAGTCTGTACTACTGCTCAACTACAGTCTGTTCTACTGCACGTCTACAGTCTGTTCTACTGCACCTCTACAGTCTGTTGTAAAGCATTTCTATTAGTGTTTTCTAATACTCATATACAGTCTGTTCTAATGCTCATCTACAGTCAACTACTGCACCTCTACAGTCTGTTGTAAAGCATGTCTACAGTGTTTTCTAATACTCATATACAGTCTGTTCTAATGCTCGTCTACAGTCTGTACTACTGCACCACTACAGTCTATTCTTCTGCACATCGTCAATCTGTTCTACTGGACGTTTACAGTCTGTTCTATTGCTCGTCTACAGTCTTTTCTACTGCACGTCTTCTGTCTGTTCTAATAATTGTCTACATTCTGTACTACTGCTTCTTACAGTCTATACTACTGCACATCTACAATCTGTTCTACTGCATGTCTACAGTCTGTTCTAATAATTGTCTACAGTCTCTTCTACTGCACATCTACAGTCTGTTCTAATGCATGTCTATAGTCTGTTCAAATGTTCGTCCACAGTCTGATCTAATGCAGTACGACCACACATCTATAGTCTGTTCTATTGCTCGAATAACATCTGTTCTATTACCCAATAACAGTCTTTACTACTCGACCTCTACAGTTTGTTCTACTGTTCCTCTACAGTCTGTTCTAATGCTCGTCTACAGTTTGTACATCTAGACCTCTACAGTCTGTTCTAAAGCATGTCTACAGTGTTTTCTAATACTCATATACAGTCTGATCTAATGCTCATCTACAGTCTGTACTACTGCACCTCTAGAATCTATTATTCTGCACATTGACAGTCTGTTCTACTAGACGCGTTTACAGTCTATTCTAATGATCGTCTACAGTCTGTTCTACAGCCAATCTAGAGTCTGTACTACTGCTGCTCTGAAGACTGTTCAACTGCACGTCTACAGTCTGTTGAACTGCACCTCTACAGTCTGTTCTATTGTACATCTACAGTCTGTTCTAATGCACATCTACAGTCTGTTCTAATGCAAGTCGACAGTCTGTACTACTACTTGTCTAGAGTCTGTACTACTGCACCTCTACAGTCTGTTCTAAAATCATGTCTTCAGTCTATTCTAATACTCATATACAGTCTGTTCTATTTCGTGTACAGTCTGTAGTAATGCGCCTTTAAAGTCAATTCTTCTGCAGCATCATCAGTCTGTTCTACTGCAAGTCTACAGTCTGTTCTAATAATTGTCTACAGTCCGTTCTGCACGTCTACAGTCCTTTCTAATAATTGTCGACAGTCTATGCTACTGCAGCTCTACAGTCTCTTCTACTGCACATCTACAGTCCGTTCTAATTCGCTCAACAGTCTGAACAACTGCACCTCTACAGTCTGTTCTAAAGCATGTCTAGAGTATTTTCTAATACTCATATATAGTCTGTTCTAATGCTAGTCTATAGTCTGAACTACTGCACCTCTACAGTCTGTTCTAAAGCATGTCTAGAGTGTTTTAGAATACTCATATACAGTCTGTTCTAATGCGTTTACAGTCTTTACTAGTGCATCTCTACAGTCTATTCTTCTGCACATTGTCAGTCTGTTCTACTGGACGTTTACAGTCTGTAGACCTGCAGTAGAACAGACCGTAGATGAGCAGTAAAACAGACTATAGATTTGCATTCGAACAGACTTTAGAAGTGCAGTAGTAGAGACTGTACACGTGTAGTAGAACAGACTGTAGAGGTGCAGTAGAACAGACTGTAGATGAGCAGTAGTACAGACTGTAGACTTACATTAAAACAGACTGTAGATGTGCATTAGAACAGACTGTAGACGTGCAGTAGAACAGACTGTAGATGAGCAGTAGTACAGACTGTAGGCTTGCATTAGAACAGACAGTAGATGTACATTAGAACAGACTGTAGATGTGCAGTAAAACAGACTGTAGACGTGCAGTGTGGACGAGACTGTAGTAGAGCAGTAGTACAGACTGTAAACTGGCATTAGAACAGACTGTAGAGGTGCAGGTGAACAGACAGTAGACGTGCAGTTGAGCAGACTTCAGAGCAGCAGTAGTACAGACTCTAGATGGGCTTTAGAACTGACTATAGACGAGCATTAGAACAGGCTATAAACGTCCAGTAGAACAGACTCTATATAAGTATTAGAAAACACTCTAGATCTGCTTTATAACAAAATGTAAAGGTGCAGTAGTTCCGACTGTAGACGAACATTAGAACAGACTGTATATGAGTATTAGAAAACACTCTAAACATGCTTTAGAACAGACTGTAGAGGTGCAGTAATACAGACTGTAGATGAAAATTAGAAAAGACTGTAAACGTCCAGTAGAACAGACTGACAATATGCAGAAGAATAGACTGTAGAGATGCAGTAGTACAGACTGTGTAGACAAGCATTAGAACAGACTGTATATGAGTATTAGAAAACACTCTAGACATGCTTTAGAACAGACTGTAGAGCTGCAGTAGTTCAGACTGTAGACGCAGTATTAGAACAGACTCTATATTAGTTTTAGAAAACACTCTGCACATGCTTTAGAACAGATTGTAAAAGGTGCAGTATTTCTGACTGTAGACATGCATTAGAACAGACTGTATATGAGTATTAGATAACACTCTAGACATGCTTTAGAACAGACTGTAGATGAGCAGTAATACAGACTGTAGACTTGCATTAGAACAGACTGTAGATGTGCAGTAGAACAGACTGTAGACGTTTATTAGAACAGACTGTAGACCTGCAAAAGAACAGACCGTAGATGAGTAGTAAAACAGACTATAGACTTGCATTAGAACAGACTGTAAAACTGACTGTAGACGAGCCTTAGAACAGACTGTAAACATCCAGTAGAACAGACTGACAATGTGCAGAAGAATAGACTGTAGAAATGCAGTAGTACAGACTGTAGATGAGCATTAGAAGAGAGTGTAGATGTGCATTAGAACAGACTTTAGAAGTGCAGTAGTAGAGACTGTAGATGTGTAGTAGAACAGACTGTAGACGTGCAGTGGACGAGACTGTAGTAGAGCAGTAGTACAGACTGTAAACTGGCATTAGAACAGACTGTAGATGTGCATTAGAACAGACTGTAGACGTGCAGTAGAACAGACTGTAGATGAGAAGTAGTACAGACTGTAGGCTTGCATTAGAACAGACAGTAGATGTACATTAGAACAGACTGTAGATGTGCAGTAAAACAGACTGTAGACGTGCAGTGGACGAGACTGTAGTAGAGCAGTAGTACAGACTGTAAACTGGCATTAGAACAGACTGTAACGGTGCAGGTGAACAGACAGTAGACGTGCAGTTGAGCAGACTTCAGAGCAGCAGTAGTACAGACTCTAGATTGGCTTTAGAACTGACTATAGAGACGAGCATTAGAACAGGCTATAAACGTCAGTAGAACAGACTCTATATAAGTATTAGAAAACACTCTAGATATGCTTTATAACAAAATGTAGAGGTGCAGTAGTTCCGACTGTAGACGAACATTAGAACAGACTGTATATGAGTATTAGAAAACACTCTAAACATGCTTTAGAACAGACTGTAGAGGTGCAGTAATACAGACTGTAGATGAGAATTAGAAAAGACTGTAAACGTCAGTAGAACAGACTGACAATGTGCAGAAGAATAGACTGTAGAGATGCAGTAGTACAGACTGTAGACAAGCATTAGAACAGACTGTATATGAGTATTAGAAAACACTCTAGACATGCTTTAGAACAGACTGTAGAGCTGCAGTAGTTCAGACTGTAGACGAGCATTAGAACAGACTCTATATGAGTTTTAGAAAACACTCTGCACATGCTTTAGAACAGATTGTAAAAGGTGCAGTATTTCTGACTGTAGACATGCATTAGAACATACTGTATATGAGTATTAGAAAACACTCGAGACATGCTTTAGAACAGACTGTAGATGCAGCAGTAGTACAGACTGTAGACGTTTAGAACAGACTGTAGAAGAGCAGTAGAACAGACTGTAGACTGTAGCAGCATTAGAACAGACTGTAGACATTCCATTAGAACAGACTGTAGATGTGCATTAGAACAGACTGTAGATGTGCAAAAGAATGGACTGTAGAGGCAGTAGTTGAGACTTTACGAGCATTAGAACAGACTGTACATGCAGTATTAGAAAAGACTGTAGACATGTTTTAGAACAGACTGTACAGTTCCAGTAGTACAGACTGTAGACGACCATTAGAACAGACTGTAGATGTGCAGTAGAACAGACTGTAGAGGTGCAGTAGTACAGAAAGTTGACAATTATTAGAAGAGACTGTAGATGAGCAGTATAACAGACTGTAGACAATTATTATCTATTAACAATAGAAAAGACTGTAGAGGTGCAGTTAGAACAGACTGTAGATGTGCAGTTGAATAGACTTCAGAGCAGAAGTAGAACAGACTCTAGATTGGCTTTGGAACAGACTGTAGACAAGCATTAGAACAAACAGTAGAACAGACTGAGAATGTGCAGAAGAATAGACTCTAGAGGTGCAGTAGTACAGACTGTAGATGAGATTAGAACAGACAGTATATGAGTATTAGAAAGACTGTAGATGAGCTTTAGAACAGACTGTAGAGGTGCAGTAGTTCAGACTGTAGATGAGCATTAGAACAGACTCTATATGAATATTAGAAAACACTCTAGACATGCTTTAGAACAGGCAGTAGAGGTGCAGTTGTACAGACTGTAGACGAGCATTAGAACAGACTATAGATGTGCATTAGAACAGACTGTAGATGTGCAGTAGAACAGACTGTAGACTTGCAGTAGACCAGACTGCAGAGTAGCAGTAGTACAGACTCTAGATTGGCATTAGAACAGACTGTAGAGCTGCAGTAGAACAGACTGTAGAGGAGATGTAGAACAGACTGTAGAGGTGGCAGTAGTAAAGACTTTTATTGGGCATTAGAACAGACTGTAGATTGAGCAATAGAACAGACTGTAGATGTGCAGTAGTACAGACTGCATTAGAACAGACTGTACATGAGTATTTGAACAGACTGTAGACGTGTATTAGAACAGACTGTAGATGTCCAGTAGTAAACAGTCTAATGATGCTGCAGAAGAACAATAATTTAGATGGTCCGTTAGTAGAGACTGTAGACGAGCATTAGAACAGACTGTAGATGTGCAGTTAGAACAGAATGTAGACATACAATAGAACAGACTGTAGAGGTGCAGTTAAACAGACTGTAGACATGCAGTTGAATAGACTTCAGAGCAGCAGTAGAACAGACTCTAGACTGGCTTTAGAACAGACTGTAGTCGTGCAGTAGAACAGACTGTATATGAGCAGTAGAACAGACTGTAGACGTGCAGTAGAACAGACTGCAGTAGAGAGCAGAGGTAAAGAATGTAAACTGGCATTAGAACAGACTGTAGAGGTGCAGTTAAAATGACTGTAGAGCGTGCAGTAATACAGACTGTAGACGAGCATTAGAACAGACTGTAGAAGTGCAGTAGTACAGACTGTAAATGTGCAGTAGAACAGACTGTAGATGTTTATTAGAACAGACTGTAGACTTGCAGTAGAACAGACCATAAATGAGCAGTAGTACAGACTGTAGACTTGCATTAGAACAGACTGTAGATGAGCAGTAGTACAGATTATAAACTTGCATTAGAACAGACTGTAGATGAGCAGTAGTACAGATTATAGACTTGCATTAGAACAGACTGTAGATGTGCATTAGAACAGACTGTAGATGTGCAGTAGAACAGAATGTAGACTTGCAGTAGAACAGACTGCAGTAGAGCAGAGGTACAGACTGTAAACTGGCATTAGAACAGACTGTTGAGGTGCAGTTGAAAAGACTGTAGAGGAGAGTTAGAACAGACTGTAGATGTGCATTTAAAAGACTGTAGACGTGCATTAGAACAGACTGTATTGAGCAATAGAACAGACCGTAGATGTGCAGTAGTACAGACTGCAGACATGCATTAGAACAGACTGTGGACGAGTATTAGAACAGACTGTAGACGTGCATTAGAACAGACTGTAGATGTCCAGTAAAACAGATGAGCTAATGATGCTGCATTAGAACAGACTGTAGATGTGCATTAGAAACAGACTTTAGACTGCAGTTAGAACAGACTGTAGATGTGCAGTAGAACAGACTGTAGATGTTTGCAGTAAAACAGACTGTAGACATGCAGTAGAACAGACTGTAGAGCAGTAGTACAGACTGTAAACTGGCATTAGAACAGACTGTATATGAGTGCAGTTAGAAAACACTGTAGACAGCTTTAGAACAGACTGTAGAAATGTAGTAGTTCAGACTGTAGACTGTAACATTAGAACAGACTGTATATGAGTATTAGAAAACACTACTAGAAATGCTTTACAACAGACTGTAGAGGTGCAGTAATACAGACTGTAGACGAGCATTAGAAAAGACTGTAGAATTGCAGTAGTACAGACTGTAAATGTGCAGAACAGACTGTAGACGTTTATTAAAACAGATTGTAGACGTGGAGTAGAACAGACCGAGCAGTAGTACAACTTGTAGACTTGCATTAGAACAGACTGTAGATGTGCATTAGAACAGACTGTAGATGTGCAGTAAAACAGACTGTAGACATGCAGTAGAACAGACTGCAGTAGAGCAATAGAACAGACTGTAAACTGGCATTAGAACAGACTGTAGAGGTGCAGTTGAACATACTGTAGACTTGCAGTTAAACAGACTTCAGAGCAGCAGTAGTACAGACACTAGATTGGCTTTAGAAATGACTGTAGATGAGCATTAAAAAGACTGTAAACGTCAGTAGAACAGACTGACAATGTGCAGAAGAATAGACTGTAGAGATGGAGTAGTACAGACTGTAGACGAGCATTAGAACAGACTGTATATAAGTATTACAAAACACTCTAGACATGCTTTAGAACAGACTGTAGAGGTGCAGTAATACAGACTGTAGACGAGCATTAGAACAGACTGTAGAGGTGCAGTTGAACAGACTGTAGACTGTGCAGTAGTGAACAGACTGTAGAACATTTATTAGAAGATATTTTAGACCTGCAGTAGAACAGACCGTAGATGAGCAGTAGTACAGACTGTAGACTTGCATTAGAACAGACTGTAGATGTGCATTAGAACAGACTGTATATGAGTATTAGAAAACACTGTAGACATGCAGTAGAACAGACTGTAGAAATGTAGTAGTTCAGACTGTAGACGAACATTAGAACAGACTCTATATGAGTATTAGAAAACACTACTAGAAATGCTTTACAACAGACTGTAGAGGTGCAGTAATACAGACTGTAGACGAGCATTAAAAAAAGACTGTAGAATTGCAGTAGTACAGACTGTAAATGTGCAGAACAGACTGTAGACGTTTATTAAAACAGATTGTAGACGTGGAGTAGAACAGACCGTACATGAGCAGTAGTACAACTTGTAGACTTGCATTGGAACAGACTGTAGATGTGCATTATAACAGACTGTAGATGTGCAGTAAAACAGACTGTAGACATGCAGTAGAACAGACTGCAGTAGAGCAATAGAACAGACTGTAAACTGGCATTAGAACAGACTGTAGAGGTGCAGTTGAACATACTGTAGACTTGCAGTTAAACAGACTTCAGAGCAGCAGTAGTACAGACTGTAGACTTGCATTAGAAAAGACTGTAGATGTGCATTAGAACAGACTGTAGATGTGCAGTAGAACAGACTGACAATGTGCAGAAGAATAGACTGTAGAGATGGCAATACAGACTGTAGACGAGCATTAGAACAGACTGTACATGAGTATTAGAAAACACTGTAGACATGCTTTAGAACAGACTGTAGATGTGCAGTAATACAGACTGTAGAGGTGCAGTAGTAGAAAGTTGACAATTATGAAAAAGACTGTAGACATCCAGTAGAACAGACTGTAGACTGTGCAGTTAGAACAGACTGTAAACATTTATTAGAAAAGAGACTATAGACCTGCAGTAGAGAACAGACTGTAGACGAGCAATAGAACAGACTGTAGACTGGTGCAGTTAGAACAGACTGTAGACGTGCAGTTGAACAGACTTTAGAAGTGCAGCAGTAGTACAGACTGTAGAATGGCTTTAGAACAGAGTGTAGACGAGCATTAGAACTGACTGTAGACTTGCATTAGAACAGACTGTACATGTGCAGTAGAACAGACTGTAGATGTGCAGTAGAACAGACTGTGGAGCCGCAGTAGTAGAACACGACTGTAGACTGGCATTAGAACAGACTGTAGACTTTGCAGTAGAACAGACTGACAATGCTTCAGAGGAATAGACTTTAGTGGTGCATTAGTTCAGACTGTAGACGCGAGCATTAGAACAGACTTTATATTAGTATTAGAAAGACTGTAGACATGCTTTAGAACAGACTGTAGATGTGCAGTAGAACAGACTGTAGACGCTCATTATAACAGACTGTATAGGGCGTCAGTGGCTCAGTGGTAGAGCGGACAGACCTTCAACCGAAGGTAGTGTGTGCAGATTGACTCTCACAACATTCTGTCATTAGAGCAGACTGTAGGGCAAGACACTTAGAACCACAGACTTGCCTCGTATGAATGTTTAAGAATGTTCAGTGAATGTATGTGGTGATGTTCAAACAGGCCTTAGGCGCAAAATGGCTGCCACTGACTCTGTCAGTCTGAGGGCATCTGTGGCTACAGTTGTAGTTATGTAGATGTGCATTAGAACAGACTGTAGACAATGCAGTAGTAGAGGAAAGACTGTAGACGCAGTAGAACAGACTGTAGTAGAACAGACTTATTAGAAAAGACTGTAGACATCCAGTAGAACAGACTGTAGATGTGCATTAGAACAGACTGTAGACGTTATTAAAACAGACTGTATAGTCGTGCAGTAGAACAGACTGTAGACGCATAATAGAACAGACTGTAGTGGTGCAGTTGAACAGATTGTAGACGCACAGTTGAACAGACTTCATAGCAGCAGTAGTACAGACTCTAGAATGGCTTTAGAACTGATTGTAGACGAGCATTAGAACTGACTGTAGACGACCATTAGAACAGACTGTACATGTGCAGTAGAAGAGATTGTAGATGTGCAGTAGAACAGACTGTGGAGCCGCAGTAGTACACACTCTAGACTGGCATTAGAACAGACTGTAGACTTTGCAGTAGAACAGACTGACAATGCTTCAGAGGAATAGACTTTAGTGGTGCATTAGTTCAGACTGTAGACGAGCATTAGAACAGACTTTATATTAGTATTAGAAAACTCTAGACATGCTTTAGAACAGACTGTAGATGTGCAGTAGAACAGACTGTAGACGCATTATAACAGACTGTATAGGGCGCCAGTGGCTCAGTGGTAGAGCGGTCGTCTTTCAACCGGAAGGTAGTGTTTGATTCCCGCCTCCCCACAATTCATTCTGTCATTGTGTCCTTGGGCAAGACACTTAACCCACCTTGCCTCGTATGAATGTTTAAGAATGGAATGTATGTGGTGATGTTCAAAGAGGCCTTAATGGCTGCCACGTTAGATGTGCATTAGAACAGACTGTAGATGTGCAGTAGAACAGACTGTAGACCTGCATTAGAACAGACTGTAGAGTGCAGTAGAACAAACTGTAGAGGATATGCAGTAGAACAGACTTTTATTGGACATTAGAACAGACTGTATTCGAGCAATAGAACAGACTGTAGATGTGCAGTAGTACAGAATGTGCATTAGAACAGACTGTGGACGAGTATTTAGAAGAGACTGTATATGAGCAGTAGAACAGACTGTAGATGTCCAGTAAACAGACTAATGAGCAGAAGAATACAGAACTGTAAATGTCATTAGTAACAGACTGTAGATGAGCATTAGAACAGACTGTAGACTTGCATTAGAAATGACTGTAAACATCCAGTAGAACAGACTGTACAGGTGCAGAAGAATAGACTGTAGGTGCAGTACTACAGACTGTAGACTTGCATTAGAACAGACTGTAGATGTGCATTAGAACAGACTCTAGACATGCTTTAGAACAGACTGTAGAAGAGCAGTAGTTCAGACTGTAGACAAGCATTAGAACAAACTGTATATTTGAATTAGAAAACACTATAGACATGCATTAGAACAGACTGTAGAGGTGCAGTTTAACAGACTGTAGACGAGCATTAAAACAGACTGTATTTGACAGACTGTAGACAGCATTAGAACAGACTGTAGAAGTGCAGTAGTACAGACTGTAGATGTGCAGTAGAACAGACTGTAGACATTTATTAGAACAGACTGTAGACCTGCAGTAGAACAGACCGTAGATGAGCAGTAGTACAGACTGTAGACTTGCATTAGAACAGACTGTAAATGAGCAGTAGTACAGACTGTAGACTTGCATTAGAACAGACTGTGGACGAGCATTAGAACAGACTATAGACTGTAGAACTATTAGAACAGACTGTAGACCTGCACTAGAACAGACCATAGATGAGCAGTAGTACTGACTATAGACTTGCATTAGAACAGACTGTAGATGTGCATTAGAACAGACTGTAGAGTGCAGTAGAACAAGACTGTAGAGGTGTAGTAGAAAAGACTGTAGAGCGATTAGAACAGACTGACAAAGTGCAGAAGAATAGACTATAGATGTGCAGTAGTACAGACTGTAGACTGCATTAGAACAGACTGTATATGAATATTTAGAAGAGACTCTAGATATGCTTTAGAACAGACTGTAGAGGTGCAGTAATACAGACTAATGCAGATGAGCATTAGAACAGATTTTAGAAGTGCAGTAGTACAGACTGTAGATGAGCAGTAGCACAGACTGTAGACTTAGCATTAGAACAGACTGTAGATGAGCATTAGAATAGACTTTAGAAGTGCAAGTAGTAACAGACTGTAGAAATGCTGTAGAATAGACTATAGACGTTTATTAGAACAGACTGTAGATGTGCAGTAGAACAGAAATGTAGACATACATTAGAACAGACTGTAAAGGTAGCATTATAAGAGACTGTAGACATGCATTAGAACAGACTGTAGACAGCATTAGAACAGACTGTATAGACTGTGCAGTAGAACAGACTGTAGATGTGCACAGAACAGACTAAAGACCTGCATTAGAACAGACTGTGGACGAGCATTAGAACAGACTGTAGATGTGCATTAGAAACAGACTGTAGATGTGCAGAATAATAGACTGTAGAGTGCAGTAGTACAGACTGTAGATGTGCATTAGAACAGACTGTAGACGTATTAGAACAGACTGTAGACATGCTAGTAGAACAGACTGTAGAATGAGCAGTAGTACAGACTGTAGACGCATTAGAACAGACTGTATATGAATATTAGAAAACACTCTAGATATGCTTTAGAACAGACTGTAGAGCAGCAGTAATACAGACTGCAGATGAGCATTAGAACAGACTGTAGACCTGCAGTAGTACAGACTGTAGATGAGCAGTAGCACAGACTGTAGACTTGCATTAGAACAGACTGTTAGATGAGCATTAGAATAGACTTTAGAAGTGCAGTAGTAGATGACTGTAGAAATGCTGTAGAATAGACTATAGACGTTTATCAGAAAAGACTGTAGACGTGCAGTAGAACAAAATGCGGTAGAGCAGAGGTACAGACTGTAAAGTAGCATTATAAGAGACTGTAGACGCGTAATAGAACAGACTGTAGACGATGAGCATTAGAACAGACTGTATAAGTGCAGTAGAACAGACTGTAGATGTGCAATAGTACAGACTAAAGACCTGCATTAGAACAGACTGTGGACGAGCATTAGAACAGACTGTAGATGTGCATTAGAAAAGACTGACGATGTGCAGAATAATAGACTGTAGAGGTGCAGTAGTTAAGACTTTACACGAGCATTAGAACAGACTGTACATTAGTATTAGAAAAGACTGTAGACATGCTTTACAACAGACTGTAGAGGTGAAGTAGTACAGACTGTAGACGACCACTAGAACAAACTGTAGATGTGCAGTAGAAGAGACTGTAGAGGTGCTGTAGTACAGAATGTTGACTATTATTAGAAGAGACTGTAGGCAGCAGTAGAACAGACTCTAGACAATTATTAGAACAGACTGTAGACTTCACAAGAACACACTGTAGATGTGCATTAGAAAAGACTGTAGACATTTATTAATACAGACTATAGTCGTGCAGTAGAACAGACTGTAGAAGTGCAGTAGAATAGACTGCAGTAGAGCAGTAGTAAAGACTGTAAAATGGCATTAGAACAGACTGTAGACAGCCAGTAGAACAGACTGTAGAGGTGCAGTTGTACAGACTGTAGATGTGTAGTAGAACAGACTGTAGACGTTTATCAGAACAGACTGTAGATGTGCAATAGAACAGACTGTAGATGAGCAGTAGTACAGACTGTAGACTTGCATTAGAACAGACTGTAGATGTGCATTAGAACAGACTGTAGATGTGCAGTAAAACAGACTGTAGACGTGCAGTTGAACAGACTTTAGATGTGCATTTGAACAGATGTCAGAGCAGCAGTAGTACAGACTCTAGATTGGCTTTAGAACAGACTGTAGATGAGCTTTAGAACAGGCTGTAAACGTCAGTAGAACAGACTGACAATTAGAACAGATTGTAGATTTGCAGTAAAACAGACTGTAGACGTGCAGGTGAACAGAAATCAGAGCAGCAGTAGTACAGACTCTAGAATTACCTTAGAACAGACTGTAAACGAGCAATAGAAATGACTGTAAACGTCCCGTAGAACAAACTGACAATGTGCAAAAGAATAGACTCTAGAGCTGCAGTAGTACAGACTGTAGATGAGCAAATAAACAGACTGTATATGAGTTTTAGAAAACACTGTAGACATGCATTTATAACAGACTGTAGAGGTGCAGTAATACAGACTGTAGACGAGCATTAGAACAGACTGTAGAAGTGCAGTAGTACAGACTGTAGAGGTGCAGTTGAACAGACTGTAGACATGCAGTTGAACAGACTTCAGAGCAGAATTAGTACAGACTGTAGATTGTAGAACAGACTGACAATTAGAACAGATTTTAGATGTGCAGTAAAAATGACTGTAGACGTGCAGTAGAATAGAGTGCAGTAGAGCAATAGTACAGACTGTAAAATGGCATTAGATCAGACTGTAGACATGCAGTAGAACAGACAGTAGAGGTGCAGTTGTACAGACTGTAGACGAGCATTAGAACAGACTGTTGATGTGCAGTAGAAAAGACTGTAGACATACAATAGAACAGACTGTAGATGAGCATTAGAACAGAAATGTAGGCGTCCATTAGAACAGACTGTAGATGTGCAGTAGTAAAGACTAAAGACCTGCATAAGAATAGACTGTGGACGAGCATTAGAACAGACTGTAGATGTGCTTTAGTACAGACTGTAGAGGTGCAGTAATACAGACAGTAGACGAGCATTAGAAGAGACAGTAGAAGGGCAATAATAAATGCCTACATTCTGTACTACTGCATCTCAATAGTCTTTTCTACTGCACATCTACAGTCTGAAGTACTGCACTTCTACAGTCTGTTTTAATGCTTGTCTACAATCTATACATCTGCATCTCTACAGTCTGTTCTAAAGCATTTCTACAGTGTTTTCTAATACTCATATAGAGTATGTTCTAATGCTCATCTACAGTCTGTAGTAATGCACCTCTAGAGTCTATTCTTCTGCACATTGTCTGTTCTACTGGACGTTTACAGTAATTTCTAATGCTTGTCTACAGTCTGTTCTACTGCACAACTATTGTCTGTTTTAATAATTGTCTACAGTCTCTTCTAATGCACATCTACAGTCTGTTCTAATGCACATCTACAGTCTGTTCAACTGCACCTCTACAGTCTGTTCTATTGCACGCCTACAGTCTGTTCTACTGCACGACTATAGTCTATTTTTAATAAACGTCTACAGTCTTTTCTAATGCACATCTACAGTCTGTTCTACTGCAGGTATACAGTCTGTTCTAATAAACGTCTACATTCTGTTCTACTGCACATCTACAGTCTGTATGTTATAGGAATATTTTATATCCATATATTTAACCAGAGAGAAACGGAGACCGATTATAATTTAACAAGCAATGGCCAAAAATTAATCCTTGCAAGGAGAAGCAAAGCAGCACAATATTACAGCGGAAGGTTTGCTTAAAGATGTAAACATAACATGGGATTATATACAACACAGTGACGCCCCTGGTGAGAGGCGTTCACAATGGTCCAGGAGCAGAAGTCCCGTGACAAGCCATGTCTCAGTCCTGTTATGTCTACTTAATGCTTGGATTAGCACGAAGGGCATGACATGAATTTGACATGACCTGAGGAGAACTATACGTCCCAGTAACAATAAACATTAAAATTAAAATTATTATAACACTGTACAACTACACTTCTACAGTCTGTATAATGCTCGTTTGCAGTCTGTATTACTGCACCTCAACAGTTTGTTCTACTGCACATCTACAGTCTGTTCTACTGCTTGTCTACAGTCTGTTCTACTGCACGACTATTGTCTGTTTTAATAATTGTCTACAGTCTCTTCTAATGCACATCTACAGTCTGTTCTAATGCACATCTACAATCTGTTCTAATGGACATCTACAGTCTGTTCTAATAATTGTCTACAGTCTCTTCTAATGCACATCTACAGTCCGTTCTACTGCACATCTACTCTCTGTTCTAATGCACATCTACAGTCTGTTCTAATAATAGTCTACAATCTGTACTACTGCTCATCTACAGTCTGTTCTACTGCACGTCTACAGTCTGTTCTAACTGCACTTAAACAGTCTGTTCTAATGCCAGTTTACAGTCTGTACCTACTGCACATCTACCGCAGTCTGTTCTACTATATGTCTACAGTCTGTTTTACTGCACATCTAAAGTCTGTTCTAATGCACATCTACATTAGTCTGTTCTAATGCACATCTACAGTCTGTACTACTGCTCATCTACAGTCTGTCTACTACTGCAGGTCTACAGTCTGTTCTAATAAACGTCACAGTCTGTTCTGTTCTAATGCACATCTACAGTCTGTTTCTAATGCATGTCTACAGTCTGTTCTAATGCATGTTTACAGTCTGTTCTACACTTTAGTCTGTTCTACTGCACGAGTCTGCTCTATTGCAAGTCTACAGTCTGTTTTACTGCACATCTACAGTCTGTTCTAATGCACATTTACAGTCTGTTCCTATGCAAGTATGCAGTCTGTACTACTGCTCAACTACAGTCTGTTCTACTGCACGTCTACAGTCTGTTCTACTGCACCTCTACAGTCTGTTCTAAAGCATTTCTATTAGTCTGTTCTAATGCATCTAAGTCTACAGCAGTCTGTAATGCAGGTCTACAGTCTATACTGCATCTACAGTCTGTTCTACTGCACGTCTACAGTCTGTTCTAACTGCACCACTACAGTCTGTTCTAATGCCAGTTTACAGTCTGTACTACTCTACTCTACAGTCTGTTCTACTGCACGTCTACAGTCTGTTCTAATGCACATCTACATTCTGCTTCTAATGCACTTCTACAGTCTGTTCTAAAGCAAGTCTACAGTCTGTACTACTGCATCTACAGTCTGTTACTACTGCACATCTACAGTCTGGTTCTACTGCATGTCTACAGTCTGTTCAATGCACTTAAACAGTCTGTTCTAATGCAGTTTACAGTCTGTACTACTCTACCGCAGTCTGTTCTACTATATGTCTACAGTCTGTTTTACTGCACATCTACAGTCTGTTACTAATGCACTTCTACAGTCTGTTCTAATGCACATCTACAGTCTGTACTACTGCTCATCTACAGTCTGTTCTACTGCAGGTCTACAGTCTGTTCTACTGCACCTCTACAGTCTGTTCTAAGCACATCTACAGTCTTTTCTAATGCATGTCTACAGTCTGTTCTAATGCATGTTTACAGTCTGTTCTACTGCACGTGTGTCTGTTCTAATAAGTCTGTTCTAACTACTGCACATCTACAAGTCTGTTCTATTACTGTCTACAGTCTGTTCTAATGCACATACAGTCTTTCTACTCCACCTCTACAGTCTGTTCTACTGCATGTCTACAGTCTGTTCTAATAATTGTCTACAGTCTCTTCTACTGCACATCTACAGTCTGTTCTAATGCATGTCTATAGTCTGTTCAAATGTTCGTCCACAGTCTGTTTTAATGCAGTCCGTATGACCACACATCTATAGTCTGTTCTATTGCTCGAATATCATCTGTTCTATAACCCAATAACAGTCTTTACTACTCGACCTCTACAGTTTGTTCTACTGTTCCTCTACAGTCTGTTCTAATGCTTGTCTACAGTTTGTACAACTGCACCTCTACAGTCTGTTCTAAAGCATGTCTACAGTGTTTTCTAATACTCATCTACAGTCTGAGCTAATGCTCATCTACAGTCTGTACTACTGCACCTCTAGAATCTATTATTCTGCACATTGACAGTCTGTTCTACTAGACGTTTACAGTCTATTCTAATGATAGTCTACAGTCTGTTCTACAGCCAATCTAGAATCTGTTCTACTGCTGCTCTAAAGTCTGTTCTAATGCACGTCTACAGTCTGTTAAACTGCACCTCCACAGTCTGTTCTATTGTCTAATCTGTACATCTACAGTCTGTTCTAATGCACATCTACAGTCTTTTCTAATGCAAGTCGACAGTCTGAACTACTACTTGTCTAGAGTCTGTACTACTGCACCTCTACAGTCTGTTCTAAAGCCTGTCTACAGTCTATTCTAATACTCATATACAGTCTGTTCTAATTTCTCGTGTACAGTCTGTAGTTACTGCACCTCTTAAAGTCTATTCTTCTGCAGCATCATCAGTCTGTTCTACTGCAAGTCTACAGTCTGTTCTAATCACATCTACAGTCCTGTTCTACTGCACGTCTACAGTCTGTTCTAATAATAACAGTCTTTACTACTGCACCTCTACAGTCTGTTCTACTGTTCCATCTACAGTCTGTTCTAATGCTCGTCTATAGTCTACTGCACCTCTACAGTCTGTTCTAAAGCATCTAATGCTAGTTACAGTCTGTTCTAAAGCATGTCTACAGTGTTTTCTAATACTCATATACAGTCTGTTCTAATGCTCATCTACAGTCTGTACTACTGCATCTCTACAGTCTATTCTTCTGCACATTGTCAGTCTGTTCTACAGTCTGTTCTAATGCTCTCTACAGTCTGTTCTAAAGCCAATCTAGAATCTGTACTACTGCTGCTCTAAAGACTGCATGTCTACAGTCTTCAACTGCACCTCTACAGTCTGTTCTAATGCTACAGTCTGTTCTACTGCAGGACAGTCTGTCTAATACGTCTACAGTCTGCACTCTAATGCACCATCTACAGTCTGTTCTACTGGATGTCTACAGTCTATTTTCTAATACTCATATACAGTCTGTTCTACTGCGTCTACAGTCTGTTAATGCACCTTCTACAGTCTATTCTTCTGCAGCATCTAGTCTGTTCTACTGCAGTCTACAGTCTGTTCTAATAATTGTCTACAGTCTGTTCTACTGCACCTACAGTCTGTTCTAATAATCTACAGTCTATACTAATGCAGCTCATACACAGTCTGTCTTTCTAATGCATCACAGTCTGTTCTAATGTTGTCTAGAGTCTGAACAACACTGCACCTCTACAGTCTGTTCTAAAGCATGTCTACAGTCTTTTCTAATACTCATATACAGTCTGTTCTGTTCTAATGTTGTACAGTCTGTAGTTAAGAGCACCTTACAGTCTGTTCTTCTGCAGAATCTAAGAGTGCTGTTCTAATGCAGATCTACAGTCTGTTCTAATAATGTCTACAGTCTGTTCTACTGCATCTCTACAGTCCATTCTAATGCACATTGTCAGTCTGTAGTACTGCAGACTCTACAGTCTGTTCTAGATGCTGTCTACAGTCTGTTCTAAAGTAATCTAGAGTCTGTACTACTGCACTGAAGAACAGACTGTTCAAACAGACATGTCTACAGTCTCTTCAACTGCACTCTACATTCTGTTCTATTGCGAACAGACTGTAGATGTGCAGTAAAACAGGCTGTAGACGTGCAGTGGACGAGACTGTAGTGGAGCAGTAGTACAGACTGTAAACTGGCATTAGAACAGACTGTAGAGGTGCAGGTGAACAGACAGTACACGTGCAGTTGAGCAGACTTCAGAGCAGCAGTAGTACAGACTCTAGATTGGCTTTAGAACTGACTATAGACGAGCATTAGAACAGGCTATAAAACGTCCAGTAGAACAGACTCTATATAAGTATTAGAAAACACTCTAGATATGCTTTATAACAAAATGTAGAGGTGCAGTAGTTCCGACTGTAGACGAACATTAGAACAGACTGTATATGAGTATTAGAAAGACTGTAGACATGCCTTAGAAGAGACTGTAGAGGTGCAGTAGTACAGACTGTAGACGAGCATTAAAACAAACTGTAGATGTGCAGTAGACCAGACTGTAGACGTGCAGTTGAACAGACTTTAGAGCAGCAGTAGTACAGACTCTAGATTGGCTTTAGAACAGACTGTAGATGAGCTTTAGAACAGACTGTAGAGGTGCAGTAGTTCAGACTGTAGATGAGCATTAGAACAGACTCTATATGAGTATTAGAAAACACTCTAGACATGCTTTAGAACAGGCAGTAGAGGTGCAGTTGTACAGACTGTAGACGAGCATTAAAACAGACTGTATATTAGTATTAGAAAACACTCTAGACATGCTTTATTACAAACTGTAGATGTGCAGTAGTACAGACTGTAGACGTTTTTTAGAACAGACTGTAGACTTGCAGTAGAACAAACTGTAGACGAGCAGTAGTACAGACTGGAGAATTCCATTAGAACAGATTGTAGATGTGCATTAGAACAGACTGTAGATGTGCAAAGAATAGACTGTAGAGGGCAGTAGTTGAGACTTTACACGACCATTAGAAAAAAACTGTAGATGTGCAGTAGAAGAGACTGTAGACAATTATTATCTATTAACAATAGAAAAGACTGTAGAGGTGCAGTTGAACAGACTGTAGATGTGTAGTTGAATAGACTTCAGAGCAGAAGTAGAACAGACTCTAGATTGGCTTTGGAACAGACTGTAGACGTGCATTAGAACAGTAAACAACCTGTAGAACAGACTGAGAATGTGCAGAAGAATAGACTCTAGAGGTGCAGTAGTACAGACTGTAGATGAGGATTAGAACAGACTGTATATGAGTATTAGAAAACACTGTAGATATGGTTTAGAACAGACTGTAGAGTTGCAGTAGTTCAGACTGTAGACGAGCATTAGAACAGACTGTATATGAGTATTAGAAAACACTGTAGACATGCTTTAGAACAGCTTGTAGAGGTGCAGTAGTTCAGACTGTAGACGAGCATTAGAACAGACTGTATATGAGTATTAAAAAACACTCTAGACATGCTTTAGAACAGACTGTAGATGTGCATTAGAACAGACTGTAGACATGCAGTAGAACAGACTGTAGATGAGCAGTAGTACAGACTGTAGACTTGCATTAGAACAGACTGTAGATGTGCATTAGAAAAGACTGTAGACGTTTTTTAAAACAGACTGTTTCATTGTTTATTTATGGGCCAAAGTACTTAGTAGAAAACAAGAAGAAAGTTTTTATTCTAAATTTTCTTTATGGAATGGTAAAGTTGCCAATTTGGTGTACAAGAAAAAACAGTTGAAAAAAAAAAAAAGTTGAAGAAAGTGGGTGTATAGATCCTATTTTATTGACAAAATGTTTTGTAAAAAAAAAAAGGTTAGCGGTAGAGTATCTTTTTTATAGCATAACACACAATGTTCAGTCTTTTTTTAATTTTTGCGAATTTAAAAACTTTCTGTGTGAGCCTGATGGGAATGGAAGTTTTAATCTAAACATTCTCTAAAGTGAAAATGAATGAAAATAAAGGTGGAATTGATAAATGGAGGAGATTTGGCAAGAAAAAAAAAATAGAAGATTTTTTTGAGGTTGTAAATATTTATGTAAAAATCCCAATTGTTATTTCTTCTCTGGTCTCTCTGTGGCCTCTGCCTCCTCTGGTCTCTTTGTGGCCTCTGCCTTCTCTGGTCTCTCTGCCTCCTCTGGTCTCTCTGTGGCCGCTGCCTCCTCTGGTCTCTCTCTGGCATCCGCCTTTCTGGTCTTTCTGCCTCCTCTGCATCCTCTCATCTCTCTGCCTCCTCTGGTCTCTCTGTCTTTCTGTCTCTTCTGATCTCTCGGTGGCCTCTGCCTCCTCTGGTCTCTCTGCCCGTTGCCTCCTCTGGTCTCTCTGTGGCCTATGCCTCCTCTGGTCTCTCTGCGGCCTATGCCTCCTCTGGTCTCTCTGTGAACTCTGCCTCCTCTGGTCTCTCTGTGAACTCTGCCTCCTCTGGTCTCTCTGTGGCCTCTGCCTCCTCTGGTCTCTCTGTCTCCCCTGCCTCCACTGGTCTCTCTGCCTTCTCTGACTCCTCTACTCTCTCTAACTCCACTGGTCTCTCTGTGGACTATGCCTCCTCTGGATTCTCTATGGCCTCTGCCTCCTCTGGTCTCTCTGTCTCCTCTGCATCCTCTCGTCTCTCTGCCTCCTCTGGTCTCTCTGTCTTTATGCCTCCTCTGAACTCTCAGTGGCCTCTGCCCCTCTTGTCTCACTGTGGCCTCTGCCTTCTCTGGTCTCTCTGCCTCTTCTGGTCTCTCTGTGGCCGCTGCCTCCTCGTGTCTCTCTGTGGAATCTGCCTTTTCTGGTCTCTCTGCCTCCTCTGCCTCCTCTGAGCTTTCTGTGGCCTCTGCCTCCTCTGGTCTCTCTGCCTCCTATGCTTTCTCTCATCTCTCTGTGGCCTCTGCCTCCCTGGTCACTCTGTCTCCTCTGCCTCCTCTGGTCTCTCTGCCTCCTCTGCCTCCTCTGGTCTCTCTGTGGCCACTGCCTCCTCTGGTCTCTCTGTGGCCGCTGCCTCCTCTGGTCTCTCTGTGGCATCTGCCTTTCTGGCTCTCTGCCTCATCTGCCTCCTCTGGTTTCTCTGTGGCCTCCACCTCCTCTGGACTCTCTGCCTCCTCTGGTCTCTCTGTGGCCTATGCCTCCTCTGGTCTCTCTGCGGCCTCTGCCTCCTCTGGTCTCTCTGTGAACTCTGCCTCCTCTGGTCTCTGTGTGGCCTCTGCCTCCTCTGGTCTCTCTGTCTCCCTTGTCTCCTCTGGTCTCTCTGTGAACTCTGCCTTCTCTGGTCTCTCTGTCTCTCTGCCTCCTATGGTCTTTCTGTGGCCTCTGCCTCCTCTGCAGTGTTGGGAAAGTTCACTTTCTACAAGAACTAGTTCAAAGTTCAGTTCACACATTTAAAAATGGACTAGTTCAGTTCATAGTTCAAACTTTCAAACAACAGAGAACATGGATGCATCAAGCAACATTATATATAATGGTCTCTCACTATTTCTTACTGCAACAACTGAAAAAGAAATTATAGAAATTGTTAACAAATGTAAAAGTAAAAGATCTACTGACTGGAATGACCTTGACATGAGTATAATTAAAAAGTAATAAGGAATATAGCCAATCCTTTAACTCACATATGTAATCAATCTCTCAGCACAGGTAAATTTCCTAAATTAATGAAGATTGCCAAGGTCGCTCCAATCTATAAAAAATATGATAGTCATCAGTTTACAAATTACAGACCAATTTCTATACTCCCACAGCTATCAAAAATCTTAGAAAAGATTTTTGTTGCCCGTTTAAATGGTTTTATAGATAAGCATAACCTACTTAGCGATAGTCAATATGGCTTTAGAAATAACAGATCATTTTCACTTGCATTAATTGACCTCATGGAGGAAATAACTGATAAAATAGACAACAAGATGCATTCCATAGGCATTTTCATAGATCTCCAGAAAGCCTTTGATACAATAGATCACAAAATACTTCTAAAAAAAATTATACAAATATGTGAGGGGATTGCACATGATTGGGTGGAATCTTACTTGTATAACAGACAACAATATGTGCAGATGGGTGAATATAGGTCAGAATGGAGGAGTATAGTATGTGAAGTACCTCAAGGATCAGTCTTAGGACCAAAAATGTTTCTATTATATATAAATGGCATTTGTAATGTATCCACAAAATTAAAATTTATATTATTCGCTGATGAAACTACAATCTTAGGTTCTGGCAAAGATCAACAGCTTCTTGTGACAGAAATCACAACAGAATTATCTAAAGTTAAAGATTGGTTCCATAGGAATAAACTATCATTAAATGTATTGAAAACAAAAATTATGCTATTTGGGAAATGTAGAAGGTAGGAGCAAATCCAAATCTTTCTTAATAATGTGAATATTGAATGTATAAAACAGTATAATTTTTGGGTGTGATTCTGAGTCACAATGTTAGCTAGAGACCACAAATTACCAATATTTGTTCAAAAATAGCAAAAATATAGCATTAATGAGGATGTGTAAACAATTGTTAGATCAAAAGGTCTTTTTATCCTGTATTGCTCCCTTATCCTGCCATATATCACTTACTGTGCTGAGATCTGGGGAATACCTATGATAGTCATTTACTACCTTTATATAGATTGCAAAAAGCCATCAGAATTGTACATCTTCCGTGGGCCCACCACCTGCAGGAGGAACCGTAAGGGGTCCGGTGCAATGTGGATTGGGTGGCAGTTGAAGGCGGGAGCCTCGACAACCCAATCCCGGACACAGAATCTGGCTCTAGGGACATGGAATGTCACCTCGCTGGCGGGTAAGGAGCCTGAGCTTGTGTGGGAGGTTGAGAGATACCGACTAGAGATAGTCGGCTCACCTCACGCACAGCTTGGGCTCTGGAACCCAAATCCTCGAGAGAGGCTGGACTCTCCACTACTCTTGAGTTGCCTGCGGTGAGAGATGGCGGGCCGGTGTGGGTTTGGTCATTGCCCCCGGCTCAGCCGCCATGTGTTGGAGTTCACCCCGTGATCGAGAGGGTCGCTTCCCTGCGCCTTCGGGTCTCTCACTGTTGTTTGTGCTTACGGGCCAAATGGCAGTGCAGAGTACCCGGCCTTCTTGGAGTCTCTGGGAGGGGTGCTGGAATGTGCTCCAACCGGGACTCCATCGTTCTACTGTGGGACTTCAACGCTCACGTGGGCAGCGACAGAGACACCTGGAGGGGCGTGATTGGGAGGAACGGCCCCTGATCTGAACCCGAGTGGTGTTCTGTTATTGGACTTCTGTGCTAGCAACAGTTTGTCCATAACGAACACCATGTTCAAGCATAAGGGTGTCCATCAGTCCATGTGGCACCAGGACACCCTAGGCCGGAAGTCGATGATCGACTTTGTAGTTGTTTCATCTGACCTCCGACCGCATGTCTTGGACACTCGGGTGAAGAGAGAGGCGGAGCTGTCAACTGATCACCACCTGGTGGTGAGTTGGATCCGATGGCGGGGGAGAAGGCGGGACAGACTTGACTGACCCAAGCGTACTGTGAGGGTCTGTTGGGAACGTTTGGCCGAATCCCCTGTCAGAGAGATCTTCAACTCCCACCTCCGACAGAGCTTCAACCAGATTCCGAGGGAGACTGGAGACATTGAGTCTGAGTGGACAATGTTCTCCACCTCCATTGTCGACGCAGCCACTCGAAGCTGTCGCCGCAAAGTCTCTGGTGCCTGTCGTGGCGGCAATCCCTGAACCCGGTGGTGGACACCGGAAGTAAGGGAGGCCGTCAAGCTGAAGAAGGACCTATCGAGCCTGGTTGACTTGTGGGACTCCTGAGGCAGCTGATAGGTACCGGCAGGCCAAGCGGGCTGCAGCACGGGTGGTTGTGGAGGCAAAAACTCGGGTCTGGGAGGAGTTCGGTGAGGCCATGGAAAAAGACTATCGGTCGGCCTCGAAGAAATTCTGGCAAACCGTCCAAAGCCTCAGGAGGGGGAAGCAGTGCCCTGCCAACACTGTTTACAGTGGAGGTGGGAACCTGCTGACCTCAACTGAGGATATTGTTGGACGGTGGAAGGAATACTTCGAGGATCTCCACAACCCCACCGTCACGTCTTCCACAGAGGAAGCAGAGGCTGAGTGCTCAGAGGTGGACTCGTCCATTACTCGGGCTGAAGTCACTGAGGTAGTTGGGAAGCTCCTCGGTGGCAAGGCACCGGGGGTTGATGAGTTACGCCTGAGTACCGCAAGTCTCTGGATGTTGAGGGGCTGTCTTGGCTGACACGCCTCTGCAACATCGCCTGGTGTTTGGGGACAGTACCTCTGGACTGGCAGACCAGGGTGGTGGTCCCTCTTTTTAAGAAGGGGGACCGGAGGGTGTGTTCCAACTACAGAGGGATCACACTCCTCAGCCTCCCCGGGAAAGTCTATGCGGCCGATAGTCGAACCTCAGATCCAGGAGGAACAATGCGGTTTTCGTCCCAGTCGTGGAACACTGGACCAGCTCTATACCCTCTCCAGGGTGCTTGAGGGTTTATGGGAGTTTGCCCAACCATTCCACATGTGCTTTGTGGATCTGGAGAAGGCATTCGACTGTGTCCTCGTGGTGCCCTGTGGGGTGCTCTGGGTGTATGGGGTCTGGGGCCCTTTGCTAAGGGCTATCCGGTCCCTGTACGACCGGAGCAGGAGCTTGGTTCGCATTGCCGGCAGTAAGTCAGACCTGTTCGGTGAATGTTGGACTCCGGCAGGGCTGCCCTTTGTCACCGGTCCTGTTCATTATCTTTATGAACAGGATTTCTAGGCGCAGCCAGGAGCCGGAGGGAGTCTGGTTTGGGGACCACAGGATTTCATCTCTGCTTTTTGCAGATGATGTTGTCCTGTTGGCTCCATCAAGCCAGGACCTTCAATGTTTACTGTGGCGGTTTGCAGCCAAGTGTGAAGCGGCTAGCATGAGGATCAGCACCTCCAAGTCTGAGACCATGGTTCTCAGTCGAAAAAGGGTGGTTTGCCCCATCCAGGTTGATGGAGAGCTCCTTCCTCAATTGGAGGAGATTAAGTATCTCGGGGTCTTGTTCACGAGTGAGGGAACGAAGGAGCGTGAGATCGACAGATGGATCGGTGCAGCTTCTGCAGTAATGCGGTCGATGTACCGATCTGTCGTGGTGAAGAAGGAGCTGAGCTGTAAGGCAAAGCTCTCGATTTACCAGTCGAACCACGCTTACTCTCACCTATGGGCATGAGCTTTGGGTCATGACCGAAAGAACAAGATCCCGGGTACAGGCGGCCGAAATGAGCTTTCTCCGCAGAGTGGCGGGCGCTCCCTTAGAGATAGGGTGAGGAGCTCGGTCACTCGGGAGGAGCTCAAAGTAGAGCCGCTGCTCCTTCACATCGAGAGGAGCCAGCTGAGGTGGCTCGGGCATCTGTTTCGGATGCCTCCCAGGACGCCTCCCTAGGGAGGTGTTCTGGGCATGTCCCACCGGGAGGAGACCTCGGAGAAGACCTAGGACACGCTGGAGGGACTATGTCTCTCGGCTGGCCTGGGAACGCCTCGGTATCCCCCCGGAAGAGCTGGAGGAAGTGTCTGGGGAGAGGGAAGTCTGGGCTTCTCTACTTAGACTGCTGCCCCGCGACCGGGCCCGGATAAGCAGTAGAAGATGGATGGATGGATGGAGAATTGTACATAATGTTGGTTATGGGGACCATACCAACACACTGTTCCTAAAATCACAAACTCTTAAACTTGAAGAAATAGTAAAATTAAAATCTATTATAATGATATATAAGGCCAGGAATAATAAATTATCTAATAACATTCAAAAAATGTTTTCTACGAGGAGGCGATATAACCTACGGGGAGAATTAATTTTGTGAATTAAACAGTGAGTTCTTACCACCTAAAGAGCCAGTTTATCATGCGAAGGGGTGTGAAATTATGGAATGAACTGGACGACAATTTGAAAAGTGCAGCAAGCCAAATACAATTTAAAAAACAGTATAAAATGAACATCTTTAAGAGATATGCTTTAGAAAATTGACTTTGGGCACTTTTCAGGGCCGATCCAAAATAGTTGAGCGATGATGGTTGGTTGATTAACTAACTAGCAAACCATTAATTGAATATATGTTGACTGATTGTATATGAACTATACCAAAAGAAAGATTAGTTCTGTGTGTACACTTAATAATTTGACAGCTGTAAAAATAAAATGAGATGGGAAGGCACACATAAGCACACAGCTTCAGCCTACTCCCTTTGGGCTCTGTATAACAATATAGTATGTATGTATAAAATGAAAATGTATAAAAAATGTATTGAGGAAAAAAAAGAAAGCCTAAATAAATAAACTAAAAAAAAAAAACTTCAAAATTTTGAACTAAGTTCACAGTTCCAAAAATGAACTATTTCTTAGTTCTTTTTTCCATGTTGCTGAGCTATTATTTTTCAAAAATATTGCCAGAGCCCATATACAGTAGAATCACAGACAGCAATTATTTTATCAGTTTTAACAATGAAGCTATGTGTCAGATTTCATCTTCATATCCAATATTGAATCCTTATCAGAATCACAGACAGCAATTATTTTATCAGTTTTAACAATGAAGCTATGTGTCAGATTTCATCTTCATATCCAATATTGAATCCTTATCAAACCAGGGTTTACATTAGCATTGAGAGAGCATTTCCCCATTGTTTTAATGCTTTAATGCTTTGTTGCTGCCCATTCACTCCACACTAGTAGCAGCTGCTGGTTTCAACCCTACAGTACATTCTCAAAAACAAGAGGAAAACGTTGTTAGGATTTTGAAATAAGAAACACTTTTATAACTGTTTTGTAGGTTATTTGCACTCTCTGCATGATACACTGCACCCTAGATTAGGACACTACATACCTCGTCTGTTTAAACCAGTTAGAACCAGTTGGTTACCCCTGGCTGGAACACATAGTGGAAAACTACTGATTCAAAGCAGGAAGTGTCCCCTCATGTGAGAGGTGTGGCCAAAGCTTAGGACCTTTTGAGCATTGTGTTGACCAGCAGCACAACACGTGGGCTGACCTCATGTTAACTACGTGTTGTGACCCAGCGCTGGCTTGTACTGTTTTCTGAATGGAATTAAATGGACAAACTTTACATTGGTTTTATAGTTTTATTGAGATAATATTAGTTCCAACACTCGTAACAAAGAGCCGAGAAACTGGTTCTAGGAGTAACAACGTGCTGCTTGAATGGTCTTTTAAATGAGGAATTATTAAAAGAAAAACAGGACAGTAATCATTAAGATTCAATCATACAATTCTTTTAAATAATCATACGCCTTGTTACGCTGCTGCCGCCTCCATGCTTTCTTTTTTTTTTTTTTTGATGACGCTTCACGCATGCGGGGATGGCGGGCGACACTTGTGGCTGGTGTTGCCAGATTTGGTGTTTTTCCACTACATATTGAGACCCGTTTGTGGTGTGTTTTAGCCGGGTTTTCACCTAGAAGGCTCTATAGAAATCAGGCACCATATTGAACGAAGAGCATGCCATTCACAGACAAAAGATTGAACGAGTTCACAGTTACGTTCATTAGGCAGTAATACAGCACGCGTTCAGTTCACGTTTGCCCAAAATAGTGTTGTGCCTGAACGCGTTCATTGAACGATAGTTCATGAACGCGTTCAGGCACAACACTGCTCCTCTGATCTCTTTCTGACCTCTGACTCCTCTCGTCTCTCTGTCTCCTCTGGTCTTTCTGTGGCCTCTGCCTCCTCTGGTCTCTCTGTGTCCTCTGCCTCCTGTGGTCTCTCTGTGGCCTCTGCCTCCTCTAATCTCTCTGTGGACTCTGCATCCCCTGGTCTCTCTAGTGTTTTCTAATACTCATATACAGTCTGTTCTAATGCTTGTCTACAGTCTGTACTACTGCATCTCTACAGTCTATTCTTCTGCACATTGTCAGTCTGTTCTACTGGACATTTACAGTCTGTTCTAATACTTCTACAGTCAGTTCTAAAGCCAATCTAGAGTCTGTACTACTGCTGCTTTGAAGTCTGTTCAACTGCACGTCTACAGTCTGTTCAACTGCACCTCTACAGTCTGTTCTAATGCCAGTTTACCGTCTGGACTACTGCTCTACTAATATCTCTTCCACTGCATGTCTACAGTCTGTTTTACTGCACATCTACAGTCTGTTCTAATGCAAGTCTACAGTCTGTACTACTGCTCATCTACAGTCTCTTCTACTGCACGTCTACAGTCTGTTCTAATGCAGATCTACAGTCTGTTCTAATGCAAGTCTACAGTCTGTACTACTGCTTATCTACAGTCTGTTCTACTGCAAGTCTACTGTCTGTTCTGATAAACGTCTACAGTCTGTTCTACTACACATCTACAGTCTCTACTACTGCACTTCTACAGTCTGTTCTAATGCACATCTACAGTCTGTTCTAATGCACATCTACAGTCTGTTCTAATGCAAGTCTACAGTCTGTACTACTGCTCATCTACAGTCTGTTCTACAGCAGCGCTCTGCTATTTAATCCGTGGTTTAGTCGACGTCAGTAGGAGAAGCAACTTAGCAGCAGAAGCCTACAGAACCGTGTAAGTGTATTTGATTCTTGTCATTTTTGACCTTAGTGCCGTGTTATTGCTGAGAAAACCGCTCTGTGCATTACTACGACTTTGTCACGTGGTGCACCGGCGCTCACTCTCACCTGCTCGCCGCCTGGTTTCGTTTGAGTTGTTTACGGCCTTTTGGGCGTGATCAAACGCCAGCAGCGCTCTGCTATTTAATCCGTGGTTTAGTCGAAGTCAGTAGGAGAAGCAACTTAGCAGCAGAAGCCTACAGAACCGTGTAAGTGTATTTGATTCTTGTCATTTTTGAGCTTAGTGCCATGTTATTGCTGAAAACCGCTCTGTGCATTACTACGACTTTGTCACGTGGTGCACCGGCGTTCACTCTCACCTGCTCGCCGCCTGGTTTCGTTTGAGTTGTTTATGGCCTTTTGGAGGCGTGACCTGCTGAATTCAATTCTTGAATCAGACGGGTATACAAGTGTGAACCACCGCGGCAGCGGTCGCGCAGCCCTAATCGCGTGAAGACCAAGAGAGTAAAGACCATCGACTCTACCTGCACTCGACTCCACCGAGCAGGGCACTTGAGTATTGCACTTTTGTACCAATTGTTTGCACTTAAAACTTACTATTTATACTTTACTCTCTACTGTCTATTGTTTTTCTGCTCCTCTTCAATGTGTTTTCAAATTCCTACTGTCATTTCTACACGGACATTTTCATCTGTTTTACGCAAAGGAGATGCAACCATAACAATCTGCATGTTATATCACCGTCCATAACTGCCTCTTCTACTTTCTCAATAGGCTTGTGGAACTGCCAGTCTGCTGTGAACAAAGCTGATTTCATTACCGCTTTTGTTCAACATTCTGGTCTTTCAGTTGTAGCACTTACAGAAACATGGATCAAACCAGAGGACTCTGCCACTCTCGCTGCCCTCTCCCATAATCACACTTTCTCCCACAGTCCTCGCCTCACAGGAAGGGTGGAGGGACCGGATTACTTATCCCTACTGACTGGAAGTTCAAACAGCTAGCACCCTTGTGTGACAACAGCTCCTTCGAGTTCCATGCTGTTACCATCACCTACCCTGTTAAAAGTCACTTTGTAGTTATCTATCGACCCCAGGTCAGCTTGGACATTTCTTGGAGGAGTTGGATGTGCTTCTTTCATCCTTCCCTGAGGATGGTACTCCTCTGGTGGTATTAGGAGACTTCAACATCCACCTTGAAAAGCCACAGGCTGCTAACTTCAATAACCTGTCTGCATCATTTGACCTCAAGCAGGTCTCCACATCAGCAACTCACAAGTCTGGTAACCAACTAGATCTCATCTACATAAGACACTGCTCCGCTCGGCATACTCAGGTCACGCCTCTGCACACTTCGGATCATTTCTTCATAACTCTTGACCTCGATCTAACTTCTCCAGACACCGCAACAGTTTTACCGCTGGTCACTTTCCGGCGTAACCTGCGTTCACTCAGTCCCTCCCGCTTTTCCTCTGCCGCCTCTTCTGCGCTTCCCCATCTTGAGGAGCTCTCGCTTTTAAACACCAACACTGCCACTGACACTCTGTGCTCCACTCTTACATCCTGCCTGTACAACTTATGCCCTCTTATATCCAGACCAGCTCGTACATCCTCGTCTGCCCCCTGGTTATCCGATGTTCTACGTGAGCATCGCACCAGCCTCCGGTCAGCTGAGAGAAAATGGCGCAAGTCAAAAGATCTCACTGACCTCTCTATCTACCAGTCTCTCCTCTCTAATTTCTCTGCTGATGTCACTTCTGCAAAAACTGACTACTACCATTCTAAGTTAATCAACTCACCTGACTCACGCACTCTCTTTAAAACCTTCTCTGCCCTCCTTTGTCCGCCTGCTCCCCTCCTTCATCAGAGTTAACAGCTGATGATTTTGCGTCTTTCTTTGTAAAGAAAACAACTGCCATCAGCAGTCAGTTTTCTGCGCCAGCACCTGTTGAACTCTTTCACACCTCTGATACGTGTTTGCTCCCCTCTTTTTCTCCTCTAACTGAAGCGGACGTTTCCAAGGTCATTAGTTCTAACCACCCTACCACCTGCCCGCTGGATCCCATCCCCACACATCTCCTTCAGGCCATCTCTCCATCTGTCGTGCCTGCTCTCACCCACATCATCAACTCATCTTCTCCACTGGTTCATTCCCCACAGCTTTCAAAGAGGCCGCATCACACCACTACTTAAGAAACCCACTCTCAACCCTTCACTATTAGAAAACTACAGACCGGTTTCCCTCCTTCCCTTTACTGCCAAAGCTCTGGAGCGAGTTGTGTTTAACCAGCTCTCCTCCTTTCTCACACGGAACAACCTCCTGGACCAGAACCAGTCTGGGTTCAAGAGCGGACATTCCACTGAAACTGCACTGCTCTCAGTCATCGAAGCCCTGAGACTGGCAAAGGCAACATCCAAGTCATCTGTCCTCATCTTACTGGATCTGTCTGCTGCCTTTGACACCGTTAACCACCACATCCTCTTGTCTTCTCTCAGTGCGATGGGTGTCTCTGGAATGGCGTTGCAATGGTTCAAGTCTTACCTCTCAGGTAGGTCATTCAGAGTATCCTGGAGAAATGAGGTCTCTGAGCCCCAACATCTTAATACAGGGGTGCCACAGGGCTCAGTGCTTGGACCACTACTCTTTCCATATACATGACATCTCTTGGCTCTATCATTCAGAAGCATGGCTTTTCCTATCACTGCTATGCGGATGACACTCAACTCCACTTGTCATTTCAACCTGACGATCCGACGGTCTCTGCTCGTGTCTCAGCGTGCCTGAGTGACATCTCACTTTGGATGCAGGACCATCACCTGCAGCTGAACCTTGGAAAAACAGAACTGCTAGTGATTCCTGCCAACCCAAAGACCCACCACAACCTCGCCATTCAACTAGGCTCATCAACCATTACACCGTCCAGCACTGCCAGAAATCTGGGAGTGGTAATTGATGATCAACTAAACTTCACAAGTCATGTTGCCAGCATCACCAGGTCCTGTAGATTCATCCTCTACAACATTAGGAAAATTAGACCTTTCCTATCGAAGCACTCGACGCAAATCCTAGTTCAGGCTCTTGTCTTGTCCAAACTGGATTATTGCAATGCTCTTCTGGCTGGACTCCCTGCCTGCACAACCAAACCTCTGCAGCTCATCCAGCAGCAAGAGTGGTCTTTAAAGAACCGAAGAGAGCGCACGTAACTCCTCTCCTCATTAGGTTACATTGGCTCCCGATTGAGGCACGTATTAAGTTCAAAGCTATGCTCTTGGCCTACAAGACCACCACTGGCTACGCCCCTTCATACCTTCACTCACTGATACAGACCTATGTTCCTACCAGATCCCTGCGATCTGCTAATGAACAACGTCTGGTTGTACCATCCCAAAAAGGAAAAAAATCCCTCTCACGTACTTTCTCTGGATCTGTTCCACATTTGTGGAATAATCTACCTGCTGCTACAAGATCAGCAGATTCTGTAGACATCTTTAAAAAACGCTTGAACACATATCTCTTTTGTCAACACCTGACTGACAAACACTAAATTCTTAACTTCCTTCTATCAATTCCTTCATAAAAAAAAAATAAAAAATGCTGTGCTAGGTTTTAACTGACTAGTTTTGGTGCACTTATGCTTTTGTTACCTTGTGTTGTTGAAATTGCTTCCATTGTTTTCCTCACTTGTAAGTCGCTTTGGATAAAAGCGTCTGCTAAATGACTAAATGTAAATGTAAATGTAAATGTAAATGTTCTACTGCACGTCTACAGTCTTTTCTTATAAACGTCTACAGTCTGTTCTACTGCACATCTACAGTCTCTTCTACTGCACTTCTACAGTCTGTACTACTGCACTTCTAAAGTCTATTCTAATGCTCATTTATAGTCTGTTCTATTGCACGTCTACAGTCTGTTCTACTGCCCTTCTACAGTCTGTACTACTGCACTTCTACAGTCTGTTCTAAAGCATGTCTAGAGTGTTTTCTAATACAAATATACAGTCTGTTCTAATGCACATCTACAGTCTGTACAACTGCACCTCTACTGTCTGTTCTAAAGCATGTCTACAGTGTTTTCTAATACTTAAATACATTCTGTTCTAATGCTCATCTACAGTCTGTACAACTGCACCTCTAGAGTCTCTTCTTCTGCACATTGTCAGTCTGTTCTACTGGACATTTACGGTCTGTTCTAATGATCGTCTACAGTCTGTTCTAAAGCCAATCTAGAGTCTGTACTACTGCTGCACTGAAGTCTGTACAACTGCATGTCTACAGTCTGCTAAACTACATCTCTACAGTTTTTCTATTGTATGTCTACAGTCTGTTCTAATACACATCTACAGTCTGTTCTAATGCAAGTCTACAGTATATACTACTGCTTGTCTACAGTCTGTTCAACTGCAAGTCTACAGTCTGTTCAACTGCACCTCTACAGTCTGTTCTAATGCCAGTTTACAATCTGTACTATTGCTCTACTGCAGTCTGTTCTACTGCATGTCTACAGTCTGTTTTACTGCACATCTACAGTCTGTTCTAATGCACTTCTACAGTCTGTTCCAAAGCATGTCTACAGTGTTTTCTAATACTCATATACAGTCTGTTCTAATGCTCGTCTACAGTCTGTACTACTGCATCTCTACAGTCTATTCTTCTGCACATTGTCAGTCTGTTCTATTGCTCGTCAACAGTCTGTTCTATTGCTCTCAACAGTCAGTTCTAAAGCCAATCTAGAGTCTGTACTACTGCTGCTCTGAAGTCTTTTCAACTGCACGTCTATAGTCTGGTCAACTGCTCCTTTAAAGTCTGTTCTAATGCCAGTTTACAGTCTGTACTACTGCTCTACTAAAGTCTGTTCTAATGAACATCTACAGTCTTTTCTAATGCAAGTCGATAGTCTGTATTACTGCACCTCTACAATCTGTTCTAAAGCATGTCTAGAGTGTTTTTAATACTCATATAGAGTCTGTTCTAATGCTCATATACAGTCTGAACTACTGCACTTCTACAGTCTGTTCTAAAGTATGTCTAGAGTGTTTTCTAATACTCATATACAGTCTGTTCTAAAGCTCGTCTACAGTCAGTTCTACAGTCTGTTCTAATGCATGTCTACAGTCTGTTCTAATGCAAGTCTACAGTCTGTACTACTGCTCATCTACAGTCTGTTCTACTGCACGTCTACAGTCTTTTCTTATAAACGTCTTCAGTCTGTTCTACTGCACATCTATAGTCTGTTCTACTGCACTTCTACAGTCTGTACTACTGCACTTCTAAAGTCTATTCTAATGCTCATTTATATTCTGTTCTACTGCACGTCTACAGTCTGTTCTACTGCACATCTACAGTCTGTACAACTGCACCTCTACTGTCTGTTCTAAAGCATGTCTACAGTGTTTTCTAATACTTAAATACATTCTGTTCTAATGATCGTCTACAGTCTGTTCTAAAGCCAATCTAGAGTCTGTACTGCTGCTGCACTGAAGTCTGTACAACTGCATGTCTACAGTCTGCTAAACTGCATCTCTACAGGTTCTTCTATTGTATGTCTACAGTCTGTTCTAATACACATCTACAGTCTGTTCTAATGCAAGTCTACAGTATATACTACTGCTTGTCTACAGTCTGTTTAACTGCAAGTCTACAGTCTGTTCAACTGCACCTCTACAGTCTGTTCTAATGCCAGTTTACAATCTGTACTATTGCTCTACTGCAGTCTGTTCTACTGCATGTCTACAGTCTGTTTTACTGCACATCTACAGTCTGTTCTAATGTACATCTACTGTCTGTTCTAATGCAAGCCTACAGTCTGTAATACTGCTCATCTACAGTCTGTTCTACTGCATCTACAATCTGTTTTAATAAACGTCTACAGTCTGTTCTGCACATTTACAGTCTGTACTACTGCACTTCTACAGTCTTTTTTAATGCTCGTCTACAGTCTGTTTTACTGCACCTCTACAGTCTGTTGTAAAGCATGTCTAGAGTGTTTTCTAAAACTTATATACAGTCTGTTCTAATGGTCATCTACAGTCTGAACTTCTGCACCTCTATAGTCTGTTCTAAAGCATGCCTACAGTGTTTTCTAATACTCAAATACAGTCTGTTCTAATGCTCGTCTACATTCTGTACTACTGCACCTCTACAGTCTGTTCTTCTGCACATTGTCAGTCTGTTCTACTGGACGTTTACAGTCTGCTCTAATGCTCGTCTACAGTCAGTTCTAAAGCCAAATCTAGAGTCTGTACTACTGCTGCTCTGAAGTTTGTTCAACTGCAAGTCTACAGAATGTTCAACTGGAGCTCTACAGTCTGTTCTAATGCCAGTTTACAGTCTGTACTATTGCTGTACTGCAGTCTGTTCTACTGCATGTCTACATTCTGTTTTACTGAACATCTACAGTCTGTTCTAATGCACATCTAAAGTCTGTTCTAATGCAAGTCTAGAGTCTGTACCACTGCTTGTCTACAGTCTGTTCTACTGCACTTCTACAGTCTGTTCTAATAAACGTATACAGTCTTTTCTACTGCTCATCTACAGTCTATACTACTGCACTTCTACAGTCTGTTCTATAGCTCGTTTACAGTCTGTATAACTGCACCTCTACAGTCTGTTCTAAAGAATGTCTAGAGTGTTTTCTAATACTCATATACAGTCTGTTCTAATGCTCTCTACCCAACTGCACCTCTTCAGTTTGTTCTAAAGCATGTCTACAGTGTTTTGTAAAACTCATATACAGTCTGTTCTAATGCTCACCTACAGTCTGTACTACAGCACCTCTAGAGTCTTTTCTTCCGCACATTGTCAGTCTGTTCTACTGACGTTTACAGTCATTTCTAAAGCTTGTCTACAGTCTGTTCTAAAGCCAGTCTAGAGTCTGTTCTACTGCTGCTGTGAAGTCTGTTCAACTGCATGTCTATAGTCTGTTCAACTGCACCTCTACGTCTGTTTTATTGTATGTCTACATTCTGTTCTAATGTACATCTACAGTCTGTTCAAATGCAAGTCAACAGTCTGTACTACTTTTCGTGCACAGTCTGTACTACTGCACCTCTACAGTCTGTTCTAAAGCATGTCTACAGTCTATTCTAATACTCATATACAGTCTGTTCTAATACTCGTCTAAAGTCTCTACTAACGGACTTTTAAATTCTATTCTTCTGCAGCATCGTTAGTCTGTTTTACTGGACATTTACAGTCTGTTCTAAAACACGTCTATAGTCTGTTCAAATACTCGTCCACAGTCTGTTCTAATGCATTCTGTTCTAATGCACATCTATAGTCTGTTCTATTGCTCGAATACAGTCTGTTCTAATGCCCAATAAAAGTCTTTACTACTCCACCTCTACATTTTGTTCTACTTCTCCTCTACATTCTGTTCTAGTGCAGGTCTACAGTCTGTTCTATTGCTAGTCTAGAGTCTTTACTACTGCTGCTCTGCAGTTTGTACTCTTGCTCATCTACAGTCTGTTCTACTGCATGTGTACAGTCTTTTCTTATAAACGTCTATAGTATGTTCTACTGTACATCTACAGTCTTTACTACTGCACTTCTAAAGTCTATTCTAATGCTCATCTACGGTCTGTTCTACTGCAGGTCTACAGTCTGATCTAATAAACGTCTACAGTCTGTACTACTGCACATCTAGAGTCTGTACTACTGCACTTCTACAGTCTCTTCTAATGCCAGTTTACAGTCTGTACTATTGCTCTACTGCAGTCTCTTCTACTGCATGTCTATAGTCTGTTTTACTGCACATCTACAGTTTGTTCTAAAGCATGTTTAGAGTGTTTTCTAATACAAATATACAGTCTGTACTACTGCACCTCTAGAGTCTATTCTTCTGCACATTGTCAGTCTCTTCTACTGTACGCTTACAGTCTGTTGTAATGCTCGCCTACAATCTGTTCTAAAGCAAATCTAAAGTCTGTCGACTGCTGCTCTGAAGTCTGTACAACTGCACGTCTACAGTCTGTTCAACTGCACCTCTACAGTCACTTCTATTGTACGTCTACAGTCTATTCTAATGCACATCTACAGTCTGTTCTAATGCAAGTCTATAATCTGTACTACTGTTTGTCTACAGTCTGTACTACTGCACCTCTACAGTCTCTTCTAAAGCATGTCTACAATCTATTCTAATACTCATATACAGTCTGTTCTAATACTTGTTTACAGTCTGTACTAATGCATCTCTAAAGTCTATTCTTCTGAAGCATTGTCAGTCTTTTCTAATAATTGTCGACATTCTGTACTACTTCACCTCTACAGTCTCTTCTACTGCACAATTACAGTCTGTTCTAATGCTCGTCTATAGTCTGAACTACTGCACCTCTACAATCTGTTCTAAAGCATGTCTAGACTGTTTTCTAATACTCATATAGAGTCTGTGCAAATGTTCGTCTACAGTCTGTACTACTGCATCTCTACAGTCTTTTCTTCTGCATATTGTCAGTCTGTTCTACTGGACGTCTACAGTCTGTTCAACTGCACCTCTACAGTCACTTCTATTGTACGTCTACAGTCTATTCTAATGCACATCTACAGTCTGTTCTAATGCAAGTCTATAATCTGTACTACTGTTTGTCTACAGTCTGTACTACTGCACCTCTACAGTCTCTTCTAAAGCATGTCTACAATCTATTCTAATACTCATATACAGTCTGTTCTAATACTTGTTTACAGTCTGTACTAATGCATCTCTAAAGTCTATTCTTCTGAAGCATTGTCAGTCTTTTCTAATAATTGTCGACATTCTGTACTAATTCACCTCTACAGTCTCTTCTACTGCACAATTACAGTCTGTTCTAATGCTCGTCTATAGTCTGAACTACTGAACCTCTACAATCTGTTCTAAAGCATGTCTAGACTGTTTTCTAATACTCATATAGAGTCTGTGCAAATGTTCGTCTACAGTCTGTACTACTGCATCTCTACAGTCTTTTCTTCTGCATATTGTCAGTCTGTTCTACTGGACGTTTATAGTCTGTTCTAATGCTCGTCTACAGTCAGTTCTAAAGCCAGTTTACAGTCTGTACTACTGCTCTACTGCAGTCTCTTCCACTGCACGTCTAAAGTCTGTTTTACTGCACATCTACACTTTGTTCTAATGTACATCTACTGTCTGTTCTAATGCAAGTCTAGAGTCTGTTTTACTGCACATCTACAGTCTGTTCTAAAGCATGTCTAGAGTGTTTTCAAATACTCATATACAGTCTGCTCTATTGCTCATCTACAGTATGTACTACTGCACCTCTAGAGTCTATCCTTTTGCACATTGTTAGGGTTAGGGTTAGTTGTCCAGTAGAACAGACTGTAGCCGAACAGTAGTTTAGAATGTAGACTTGAAATAGAACAGACTGTAGATGTGCAGTAGAACAGACTGTAGACGTTTAATAAAAGAGACTATAGTCGTGCAGTACAACAGAGTGTAAACGAAAAGTAGATTAGAATGTAGACTTGCATAAGAAACAGACTATGGAGGTGCAGTTGAACAGACTGTAGAGCAGCAGTAGTACAGACTGTAGAATGGCTTTAGAACTGACTATACACAATCATAGAGGACCATTAAAACAGACTGTAGATGTGCAGTAGAAGAGACTGTAGAGGTGCAGTTGTACAGAATCTTGACAATTATTAGAACAGATTGTAGACGCCTAGTAGAAGAGACTGTAGACGTTTATTAAAAATGACTATAGTCATGCAGTAGAACAGACTGTAGACCTCTAGTTGAACAGACTGTAGCTGTGCATTAGAACAGACTGTAGACATGCAGTAGAACATACTGTAGAGGAGCAGTAGAACAGTAGAGCTGGAGTAGTAAAGACTGTTATTGGGCATTAAAACAGACTATATTCAAGCAATAGAAAGGAACAATAGATGTCTGGTCGTACAGATTGCATTAGAACAGACTGTGGATGAGCATTTGAACAGACTATAGACGTGTATTAGAACAGATTGTAGATGCGCAGTAGAAAAGACTGTAAGGTGCAGTAGTACAGAATGTCGATAATTAATAGAAAAGACTGTAGACGCGTGCAGTAGAACGGACTGTAGAAAATTATTAGAACAGAATGTAGACTTGCAGTAGAACAGACTCACAGTGCTTCAGAAGAATAGACTTTAGAGGTGCATTAGTACAGACTGTAGACGATTATTAGAATAGACTGTATATGAGTATTAGAAAACACTCTAGACATGCTTTAGAACAGACTGTAGAGGTGCAGTAGTACAGACTGTAGACCTGCAGTAGAATAGACTGTAGATGTGCATTAGAACAGACTTTAGAAGTGCAGTAGTAGAAACTGTAGATATGCAGTAGAACAGACTGTAGATGTGCAGTAAAACAGACTGTAGACATGCAGTAGAACAGACTGCGGTAGAGCAGTAGTACAGACAGTAAAATGGCATTAGAACAGACTGTAGAGGAACAGTAGAACAAACTGTAGAGGTCGAGTAGTAAATACTGTTATTGGGCAATAGAACAGACGATATTCGAGCAATAGAACAGACTATAGATGTGTGGTCGTACGGACTGCATTAGAACAGATTGTGGACGAACATTTGAACAGACTAATGACGTGCATTAGAACAGACTTTAGATGTGCGGTAGAAGAGACTGTAGATAATTATTAGAACAGACTGTAGCCATGCAGTAGAACAGACTGTAGAGGTAGAACAGTAAAGACTTTTATTGGGGATTAGAACAGACTGTAGACAAGCAATAGAACAGATTGTAGATGTGCAGTAGTATAGACTGTAGACCTGCATTAGAAGAGACTCTAGATGCGCAGTAGAAAAGACTGTAAACGTGCAGTAGAACAGACTGACAATGTGCAGAAGAATAGACTGTAGAGGTGCAGTAGTTCAGACTGTGGACGAGCATTAGAACAGACTCTATATGAGTATTAGAAAACACTCTAGACATGCTTTAGAACAGATTGTAAAAGGTGCAGTATTTCAGAATGTTGACGAGAATTAGAACAGACTGTATATGAGTATTAGAATACACTCTAGACATGCTTAAGAACAGACTGTAGATGAGCAGTCGTACTGACTGTAGACTAGCATTAGAACAGACTGTAGATGTGCATTAGAACAGACTGTAGATGTGTATTAGAACAGATTGTAGATGTTTGTAAGAACAGACTGTAGACCTGCAAAAGAACAGATCGTAGATGAGCAGTAAAAGAAACTATAGATTTGCATTAGAATAGACTGTAGAAATGACTGTAAACGAGCATTAGAACAGACTGTAAATGTCCAGTAGAACAAACTAACAATGTGCAGAAGAATAGACTGTAGAGATGCAGTAGTACAGACTCTAGACGAGCAGTAGAATAGACTGTAGATGTGCATTAGAACAGACTTTAGAATGTGCAGTAATAGAACAGACTGTAGATGTGTAGTAGAACAGACTGTAGACGTTTATCAGAACAGACTGTAGACGTGCAGTAGAACAGACTGTAAATGAGCAGTAGTACAGACTGTAGACTTGTATTAGAAAAGACTTTAGATGTGCATTAGATCAAACTATAGATGTGCAGTAGAACAGACTGTAGACGTTTATCAGAACAGACTGTAGACCTGCACTAGAACAGACCTTAGATGAGCAGTAGTACAGACTATAGACTTTAATTAGAACAGACTGAAGATATACATTAGAACAGACTTTAGAAGTGCAGTAGTAGAGACTGTAGATGTGTAGTAAAACAGACTGTAGACGTTTATCAGAACAGACTGTAGAAGTGCAGTAGAACAGACTGTAGATGAGCAGTAGTACAAACTGTAGACTTGCATTAGAACAGACTGTAGATGTGCATAGAACAGACTGTAGATGTGCAGTAGAACAGACTGTAGACGTTCATCAGAACAGACTGTAGACGTGCAAAAGAACAGACCATAGATGAGCAGTAAAACAGACTAGAAACTTGCATTAGAACAAACTGTAGAACTGACTGTAGACGAGCATTAGAACTAACTGTAAACGTCGAGTAGAACAGACTGACAATGTGCAGAAGAATATACTGTAGAGATGCAGCAGTACATACTGTAGACGAGCATTAGAACAGACTGTATATGAGCATTAGAAAAAACTGTAGACATTCTTTAGAACAGACTGTAGAAGTGCAGTAGTTCAGACTGTAGACGAGGATTAGAACAGACTCTATACCAGTATTAAAAAAACACTCTAGACATGCTTTAGAACATATTGTAGAGGTGCAGTAATACAGACTATTGACTTGCATTAGTACAGACTGTAGATGTTCATTAGAACAGACTTTAGTAGAGCAGTAGTACAGACTGTTAACTGGCATTAGAACATACTGTAGACCTGCAGTAGAACAGACTGTAGATGAGCAGTAGTACAGACTGTAGACTTGCATTAGAACAGACTGTAGATGTGCATTGGAACAGACTGTAGATGTGCAGTAAAACAGACTGTAGATGTGCAGTAGAACAGACTGCAGTAGAGCAGAGGTACAGACTGTAAACTGGAATTAGAACAGACTGTTGAGGTGCAGTTGAAATGACTGTAGACGTGCAGTTGAACAGACTGTAGACGAACATTATAATAGACTGTAGACGTGAGTAGAACAGAACAGTAGAACAACATAGTAGAACATGTGCAGTAGTACAGACTAAAGACCTGCATTAGAACAGACTGTGGATGAGCATTAGAACAGATTATAGACGTGCATTAGAACAGACTGTAGATGTCCATTAGAACAGACTGTAGATGTGTAGTAGAACAGACTGACGATGTGCAGAAGAATAGACCGTAAGGCTTCAGTAGTTGAGACTTTACACGAGCATTAGAACAGACTGTACATGAGTATTAGAAAAGACCGTAGACATGATTTAGAACAGACTGTAGAGGTGCAGTAGTACAGACTGTAGACTTGCAGTTTAACAGACTGTAGCTGTGCATTAGAACAGACTGTAGATGTGCAGTAGAACTGAATGTAGACTTGCAGTAAAACAGACTGCAGAGCAGAAGTAGTACAGACTCTAGACTGGCATTAGAACAGACTGTAGAGGAGCAGTAGTACAGACTGTAGACTTGCATTATAACAGATTGAATGTGCATTAGAAAAAGCTATAGACGTACAATAGAAGTGACTTTAGACGTGCATTTGTACAGACTTCAGTGCAACAGTAGTACACACTCTAGATTGGCTTTAGAACAGACTGTAGACGATCATTAGAACAGACTGTAAACGCCCAGAAGAAGAGACTGACAATGTGCAGAAGAATAGAATAGAGAGGTGCAGTAGTACAGACTGTAGATGAGCATTAGAACAGACTGTATATGAGTATTAGAAAAAACACTCTAGACATGCTTTAGAACAGACTGTAGAGGTGCAGTAATACAGACTGTACGAGCATTAGAACAGACTGTAGAGAAGTGCAGTAGTACAGACTGTAGATGTGCAGTAGAACAGACTGTAGACATTAGAACAGACTGTAGACGTGCAGTAGAACAGACTGTAGATGGGCAGTAGTACAGACTGTAGACTTTCATTAGAACAGACTGTAGATGTACATTAGAACAGACTGTAGATGTGCAGTAAAACAGAATTTAGTGGAAGAGACTGTAATAGAGCAGTAGTACAGACTTTAATCTGACATTTGAACAGACTGTAGAGGTGCAGTTGAACAGACTGTAGACGAGCATTAGAACAGACTCTATATGAGTATTAGAAAACACTCTAGACATGCTTTAGAACAGATTGTAGAGGTGCAGTAGTTCAGACTGTACGAGCATTAGAACAGACTGTATATGAGTATTAGAAAACACTCTAGACATGCTTTAGAACAGACTGTAGAGGTGCAGTAGTTCAGACTGTAGACGAGCATTAGAACAGACTGTAGAAGTGCAGTAGAAGAGACTGTAGATGTGCAGTAGAACAGACTGTAGACGTATTAGAACAGACTGTCGACCTGCACTAGAACAGACTGTAGATGAGCAGTAGTACAGACTATAGACATGGATTAAAACAGACTGTAGATGTGCATTAGAACAGACTTTAGAAGTGCAGTAGTAGAGACTGTAGATGTGTAGTTGAACAGACTGTAGAGCAGTTTATCAGAACAGACTGTAGACGGTAGTAGAACAGACTGTAGATGAGCAGTAGTACAGACTGTAGACTTGCATTAGAACAGACTGTAGATGTGCATTAGAACAGACTGTATATGAGTATTATAAAAACAGACATGCTTTAGAACAGACTGTAGAGGTGCAGTAGTTCAGACTGTAGACGAGCATTAGAACAGACTGTATATGAGTATTAGAAAAACTCTAGACATGCTTTAGAACAGACTGTAGAGGTGCAGTAATACAGACTGTAGACGAGCATTAGAACAGACTGTAGATGTGCAGTAGTACAGACAGAAGATGTGCAATAGAACAGACTGTAGACGAGCAGTAGGACAGACTATAGACTTGCATTAGAACAGACAGTAGATGTACATTAGAACAGACTGTAGATGTGCAGTAAAACAGACGTTAGACGCAGTGGAAGAGACTGTAGTAGAGCAGTAGTACAGATTGTAAACTGGCATTAAAACAGACTGTACAGGTGCGATTGAACAGACTGTTGACATGCAGTTGAAAAGACTTCAGAGCAGCAGTAGTACATACTCTAGATTGGATTTAAAACTGACTGTAGACAAGCATTAGAACAGACTGTAAACGTCCAGTAGAACAGACTGACAATATGCAAAAGAATAGACTGTAGAGATTCAGTAGTACAGACTGTAGACGAGAATAAGAACAGACTGTATATGAGTATTAAAAACACTGTAGACATGCTTTAGAACAGACTGTAGAGGTGCAGTAGTTCAGACTAAAGACGAGCTTTAGAACAGACTCTATATGAATATTAGAAAACACTCTAGACATGCTTTAGAACAGATTGTAGAGGTGCAGTAATACAGACTGTAGATGAGCATTAGAAAAGACTGTAGAAGTGCAGTAGTACAGACTGTAGATGTGCAGTAGAACAGATTGTAGACGTTTATTAGAACACACTGTAGATCTAGACTAGAACAGACCGTAGATGAGCAGTAGTACAGACTATAGACTTGCATTAGAACAGACAGTAGATGTGCATTAGAATAGACTGTGGACGAGCATTAGAACAGACTATAGATGTGCATTAGAACAGACTGTAGATGTGCATTAGAACAGACTGTAGATGTGCAGTAGAACAGACTGACGATGTGCAGAAGAATAGATCGTAGAGGTGCAGTAGTTGAGACTTTACACGAGCATTAGAAAAGACTGTAGAGATGCTTTAGAACAGACTGTAGACGTGCAGTAGAACAGACTCTAGACAATTATTAGAACAGACTGGAGACGCCCAGTAGAACAGACTGTAGAAGTGCATTAGAAAAGACTGTAGACGTCTATTAAAACAGACTATAGTCGTGCTGTAGAACAGAATGTAGAAGTGCAGTTGAAAAGACTTCAGAGCAGCATTAGTACAGACTCTAGATTGGCTTTAGAACAGACTGTAGATGAGGTTTAGAACAGACTGTAAAGGTCCAGTAGAACAGACTGACAATTAGAAAAGATTGTAAATGTGCACTAAAACAGACTGTAGACGTGCATTAGAATAGACTGCAGTAGAGTAGTAAACTGGCATTAGAACAGACTGTAGACATGCAGTAGAACAGTCTGTAGATGTGCAGTAGAAGAGACTGTAGAGTTGCAGTAGTACAGAATGTTGATAATTATTAGAACAGACAGTAGACGTGCAGTAGATCAGACTGTAGATGTGCATTAGAACAGACTGTAGATGTGCATTAGAAGAGACTGAAGACCTTAGTCTTACAGTAGAACAGACTGTAGACGAGCAGTAGAACAGATTGTAGACTTGCAGTAGAACAGACTGTAGACCTGCAGTAGAAGAGACTGTAGAGGAGAAGTAGAACAAACTGTAGAGGTGGCAGTAGTGAAGACTATAGACAAGCATTAGAACAGTCTGTATATGAGTATTAGAAAACAATACTAGAAATGCTTTAAACAGACTGTAGAGGTGCAGTAATACAGACTGTATACATTTATTAAAACAGACTGTAGACGTGCAGTAGAACAGACCGTAGATGAGTATTAGAAAACACTATAGACATGCAGTAGAACAGACTGCAGTAGAGCAATAGTACAGACTGTAAACTGGCATTAGAACAGACTGTAGAGTTGCAATTAGAACAGACTGTAGTCTTGCAGTTGAAAAGACTTCAAAGCAGCAGTAGTACAGACACTAGATTGGCTTTAGAACTGACTGTAGACGAGTATTAGAACAGACTGTATATGAGTATTAGAAAACACTCTAGACATGCTTTAGAACAGACTGTAGAGGTGCAGTTGTACAGACTGTAGACGAGCATTAGAACAGACTGTAGAACGTCCAGTAGAACAGACTGACAATGTGCAGAAGAATAGACTGTAGAGGTGCAGTAGTACAGACTGTAGATGAGCATTAGAACAGACTGTATATGAGTATTAGAAAACACTGTGGACATGCTTAGAACAGACTATAGAGGTGCAGTAGTTCAGACTGTAGACGAGCAGTAGAACAGACTGTATATGAGTATTAGAAAACACTACTAGAAATGCTTTAGAACAGAATGTAGAGGTGCAGTAGAACAGACTGTAGACGTGCAGTAGAACAGACTGTTGTTGAGCAGTAGTACAGGCTGTATACTTGCATAGGAACAGACTGTAAATGTGCATTAGAACAGACTGTAGATGTGCAGTAAAACAGACTGTAGACTTGCAATAGAACAGACTGAATACGTGCAGTAGAACAGACTGTAGACATGCAGTAGAACAGACTGTAGATGTGGAGTGTAAAGACTGTAGATTGGGCATTAGAACAGACTGTAGACAAGCAATAGAACAGATTGTAGATGTGCAAAAGTATAAACTGTAGACCTGCATTAGAAGTGACTGTAGATGCGCAGTAGAAAAGACTGTAAGAAGCAGTAGTACAGAATGTAGACAATTATTACAATAGACTCTAGATGTGCAGTAGAACAGACTTTAGATGAGCATTAGAACAGACTGTAAACGTCAGTAGAACAGACTGACAATGTGCAGAAGAATAGACTGTAGAGGTGCAGTAGTACAGACTGTAGATGAGCATTAGAACAGACTGTATATGAGTATTAGAAAACACTGTGGACATGCTTAGAACAGACTATAGAGGTGCAGTAGTTCAGACTGTAGACGAGCAGTAGAACCGACTGTATATGAGTATTAGAAAACACTACTAGAAATGCTTTACAACAGAATGTAGAGGTGCAGTAGAACAGACTGTAGACGTGCAGTAGAACAGACTGTTGTTGAGCAGTAGTACAGGCTGTATACTTGCATAGGAACAGACTGTAAATGTGCATTAGAACAGACTGTAGATGTGCAGTAAAACAGACTGTAGACTTGCAATAGAGCAGACTGAATACGTGCAGTAGAACAGACTGTAGACATGCAGTAGAACAGACTGTAGAGGTGGAGTTGTAAAGACTTTTATTGGGCATTAGAACAGACTGTAGACAAGCAATAGAACAGATTGTAGATGTGCAAAAGTATAAACTGTAGACCTGCATTAGAAGTGACTGTAGATGCGCAGTAGAAAAGACTGTAAGAAGCAGTAGTACAGAATGTAGACAATTATTACAATAGACTCTAGATGTGCAGTAGAACAGACTTTAGATGAGCATTAGAACAGACTGTAAACGTCCAGTAGAACAGACTGACAATGTGCAGAAGAATAGACTGTAGGTGTGCAGTAGTACAAACTGTATACCAGCATAAGAACAGACTGTATATGAGTATTAGAAAACACTGTAGACATGCTTTAGAACAGACTGTAGAGGTGCAGTAATACACACTGTAGACAAGCATTTGAAATGACTGTAGAAGTGCAGTAGTACAGACTGTAAATGTGCAGAACAGACTGTAGACGTTTATTAAAAGAAACTGTAGACGTGCAGTAGAACAGACCGTAGATGAGCATTAGAACAGACTGTAGAGCTGCAGTTAGAATAGACTTCAGAGCAGCAGTAGAACAGACACTAGATTGGCTTTAGAACTGACTGTAGAGGAGCATTAGAACAGACTGTATATGAGTATTAGAAAACACTCTAGACATGTTTTAGAACAGACGGTAGAGGTGCAGTAATACAGACTGTAGACGAGCATTAGAACAGACTGTAGATGTGCAGTAAAACAGACTGTAGACGTGCAGTAGAACAGACTGCAGTAGAGCAGAGGTACAGACTGTAAACTGGCATTAGAACAGACTGTTGAGATGCAGTTGAAAAGACTGTAGACGTGCAGTTGAACAGCCTGTATATGTGCATTAGAAGAGACTGTAGACGTGCAATATAACAGACTGTTGGACGAGCATTAGAACAGACTGTACACATCCAGGAGAACAGACTCTAGATATGGAGTAGTACAATCTAAAGACTGCGTTAGAACAGACTGTGGACGATTATTAAAAAGACTATAGACGTGAATTTGAACAGACTGTAGATGAGTATTAGAAAAGACTGTAGACATGCTTTAGAACAGACTGTAGAGGTGCAGTAGAAGAGACTGTAGAGGTGCAGTATTACAGAATGTTGACAATTATTAGAACAGACTGAATACATGCAGTTGAACAGCCTGTAGATGTGCATTAGAAGAGACTGTAGTTGTACAATAGAAC